>JABXWE010016337.1:0-30523 GCA_014611495.1 Limonius californicus | reverse complement strand
CCCGAACATATTGCGATTGTAAAAAATAGAGCCGCAAAGAAAGCCAAGCAAACAAAGAAGAACATTCCAGAAAAGAAAACTCCTGGAAAAAAAGTTGCTCGAAAGAGGAAACGCTCACCTTCACCAAGTTCAGATGACGAGGACAAGGACGTAGAAGTACAATATGAAGAGGAAAGTGATATACTTGAGGATACTGATGAAACCGAATGTACAGGATGTGGCGAAAGCTACAACAGCACCCGAAAGAAAGAAGATTGGTTGGAATGCATAATATGCAAGAGGTGGTTGCATGAAAATTGCTCTTCATTCATAAACACCTGCCAAAATTGCGGTAAAACCGCTTTTAAAATGAAGCAGAATAAGTAGATGTTAAGTAGCAATCAATTTTTGCTATAGAAAGTTTTTATTTTCATGTTTTGTAATGTTAATTTCATTTAATTTTTGTGGCCATCTCTCCCATATTGCATTGGCCAACTCACCCAACTAAATGGGGATAGATGGCCAAATGCAACTTTTCTTTTTCCTTAATAAATTTTTTTGTTTTTAGTATTTTAGCCGTAGTTATTTACTTACCTGTTAGCACAATAGTGAAGCAATCACAGAAAAATATATGAAAGCTTAAGATTTACCAAAAATATACAGGCACCCACTTTTCAAAATGTTGGCCATCTCACCCGACTTTACCCTACTATATGCTATCATCAAGCAACTAAGGTAAATAATCTTTTCCAATTTGGTGCGGCACACAACAGGCAGGGGAGGCAGACATACGCGCATCCTAAGATGGGGCAGTCGTCAAGACCCCTCTTCTAGACGCAGTGGTAGACTACGTCCCTTCAATAGACACTTCAGTGTTTATGCCAATGCCAGCCAACCCAGTATATGGACATTTCCATATTTCTCGACGGATCTAAAACAAGGCACGGAACGGGTCCCAGAGTCTTCTCCAGTGACCTAAACTTACGCCACAGTATACCAGTAGGCAGGCAAAATTGCTACTGTTTTCCAAGCGGAGGTAGTGGTGCAAATGCAAGTCTTGAACGACAGATCAAGAACCAACGTAGCCCTGGGTAGTTGCAAAATTACCTCTGAAGTGGTACTGCAGTGCCGTGAAGCTCCCGACGATATTTCAGAAGATAATGTCATTTCCTTTATACGGGCGAAAGGACATGACGAAAACTACGGTAATGAGAAGGCTGATCAGATTGCGAGACTGGGCTCCGAATAACCTTTTTGGGAACCAGAAGCCGTTATTCCTATATCCCCGAGGACATTAAGCTTTATGCTATATCAAAAAACCCTAAAAAACTTGACTTGAAGATGGGTAAACACTGAAAGCTGTCGTCATGCGAGGGCTGCTATTACTGCACCTTCGCCAAAGACAGCCAAATATTATGTGCAATTGTCCCGAAAGAACTTGCGACTAGTTGCAGGTATCTTATTTGGATAATGCACCCTAAATCAACATATGCACAGGATGGGACTGGCGGACAGCCCAAACTGTCGAGGATACAACGGGGATATCGAGATGGCAGAACACGTCCTGTGTGACTCCACAGCTCTCGCAACAATCAAAGCATCCATGCTGAGAGACTTTTGACCTGATATGGCCTAAATTAGCAACATCCCAGTTGCGGATGTCCTCAAGTACATCCAAGGGATTGGATGGCATGGGTGGTGCCAAAATTGGGAAACCGCTAGAGAGGCAGCACTTATGTGGTCTAAGTGCACGTGAGGTAACTCACCCTTCCAAAAATCTACATTCAATCAATCAATGCGCTAAACAAAAAAAATCCGAATCAGTTTTTTTTTACTCTGCCAGCTATTTGAATTGCATGTCTTCGATTCAGAAAGCGACGCCTTACAATGTTACAGGGTTTATGTACATACACTACTAAAAGCCAGAGATACGCATAATATATGCAGTCGTCAAGTAACTGAGGTAAATAACCTTTTCCAATTTAAAGTAAATGTCTAAGCAGTTCCTTGCTTTCTTCACAGTGCTATATTGTAATAGTAATGTATTTATGACTTTTAGTAACAGCTTCCACTCTCGTTCTAAAAATTAGATATAATATTTAAAATATTTGATTATTTTCTGTTTGGCTTTGTAACTAATGTGTAAGTGAAACTAACTGTATATAACACTATCTACAGTCGGCAGCATTAGAATTTACTATTAAAAATATACATAGATGTCTGTGAATAAATAAAAATAAAGGAACAATCGTCAAATAACAACCTGGACTAAAACTGACCCTAAACTGAACATAAGATTGTATCTCAAATGTCACAAGACAGATCTAAATTGATTTTTATAACCAGGTGCCCTTTTTAATCACATAACTGAATTCATTGCTCTGAATAGGCGTTCGATTCTGTATACTGATAGGTCTTGTAGCCCTAACAAGAACATATTTGTATGTGCGAACGGCAGATTTTCAGGCGAATTTTCAGACGCGGCTTTCGATACCCCAGCATTTTAATCCACGAAAATCCAGACATCACCACCATCTGCCGCCGCCTCCAAAAACTCCAAAAATCTTTTGTCACCCGCACCCTCAACGGCAACAACCCCATAGCCCAAGCCACCCTCAGAGTTTCTTCCAAACGCCGTAACCGAATCCCCAGAAAACCCCGGAGGAAACTCAAGCACCCCCCACAGCCCTCTTATCATCCCTGTAGCCCGACCTCCCCGATGATCTCCTCGACCTTGTCGAAAACACCCCCCTATGCGATAAGCATTGTTAGGATCCACAGGCAATACTACACCCATTTTCTTTTCAATTTCCAAAACTCTATCAACCACCCCCAACGCGAAGAACCACTAAGGAAGCAAGGACCCAACTACAATACCACAAGAAGACGCAAGAACCCACACAGAAGGAAGGAAGCCCAAGACCGAAGAGGACCAAATCCTAGAACGGCCAGCCCATATATCATTTAAAATAATCTAGATTAGTTACAGTGACATGTACATATATTAAGTATTTTTTGAATGAACCTATTTATCATCCGCCCTAACAATATGAACGGAAACACAAAAAAATGTATATTTTTCTCTCCTTGATACTGCAATGAGATGTATAGTACCCATTCGCAATTACTTGCTACATTGAAATGGTGATAACACTCTGAAATGGGTGGTATAGTCCGTCTACAGTTAAAATAAAGCATTAAATAGAATGGGACAACAAAAATGCGGTCTCTCGCTTTTCGTTACACTAATTATATGCGGATTTTAATACACGCCCCAACTACTACGCCTGTTCACGAGTTACCGAAACAGAAGATAAAGTTTCTTTAGTTAAAGGAAGATACGGATACGTTCGTTTACCTGCCTACAACCGGACTAACAGCGAGAACAAATTATTGGGCGATTAGAGATCTTACGAAAGTATAGTATGTGGATAGTCATTACGTACAGCCATAATTTTCAATTGTGTAATTGCTTGGAAAAAGTATACAAGCATAACATCGAACTTCACAACTTGCTCGTCGATTTTAGACATGCCTTCGATATGGTAAGACGAAGCAAAATGATAGAGAGGCTCAAAAATCTCGAAATACCTTTTTTATCAGACTGGCGAGCATGGCGCTACATGAATCCACAGCAAAGGTATTAATTTAATAACAGTTTTCAGACCAATTCTTGATAAATACTGGAGTAAGGCAGAGTGATACTCTGTTAACAATGATATTTAATTTAATGTTAAAGTCTGTAATTAGAAAATTAAATATTAAAGGAAATATCAAGACTAAAATGGTATAAATCAATGCATACTCGGATGACCTCACCGTATCAAGTAGATACTTAAGCGAGCTCCAAATAGTGTTCGGTAAACTAAAGAAAACAGCAAGAGAGGTCAGTCTACATGTAAACGAGAAAAAGACGAAATACCTGAGAAT
The DNA here is from genome assembly GCA_014611495.1 of Limonius californicus. Taxonomy (NCBI): domain Eukaryota; kingdom Metazoa; phylum Arthropoda; class Insecta; order Coleoptera; family Elateridae; genus Limonius; species Limonius californicus. The sequence continues at coordinate 26,614 of JABXWE010016337.1, read as the reverse complement.
TACCAAATGTGAACAAGAAGTGCAGGGTTTAAAAAGAGGGAATTACAAAGTCAGGAACGTAGAGAAGTTCGTATACTTAGGTTCGCAATTAAATGTCACAAATACGATATGTTGGAGGTAACAAGGCGCATCTAGAATGAAAACAGATGTTCTTATATCCATAAAAATCTGATAAAATTAAAGCTTTTGAAGGGTACATCTCAATGGAAAATTTAGAAGATAATGGTAAGGCCGGAGATATGGTTGCGAGACGTGAGCTTTAACAATAAGCGATCAAATCAAGCTAAGAACGGCGGAAAGAGCAGCTGTAGTGCGTTTTGTGATAGCTCAGAGATTGGCAGTGACAAGAATATAAGAAGTGAAATGAAATGGAGACCAGACCAGACCCAAGGAAAGGTGGCTGGATGGTGTTCAGCGAGACCTGAGAACCCTAGGGGTGGCTAAATGGAGAAGAGTTGCACAGGTGATCAAGTAATACAACAGAAAGGGAGGGGCAGTATTTTTGTTGTTCTATTTTATTTAGTCCTGCAGACCGCTGTTAACTGTAGACTGACTAGGTCTCCTCCCATGCACACGAAGGTAACTCCATTCCCTATAGCTAACATAACGACTGTCAGCGCAAATATCCCGTTTCCGAAACGTAATAGTATATGCAATAAATATGAATCTCTTCGAAATCTTAAAGGGAACAATGCATCTCTCCTCAAGGTAAAGGTTCTAGTTTTTGGAAAGAAATCGATGCTGGAACATGGACCTAGAACAACATAAATGCAGATTCTGCGACTTCATCAGGCTTTTATCAACTGTTCAATCAGTAGATTTCATGCAATACCCATCGCTGCTAAGGTATCGGTTAGTATAATCATGATTACTCCCAATCAACTGAAAAACACATACCAAGTTGGTACTGCAAAACTTTTCCACTGACTTAGTCAACTTGGACAAATTCAGCATTAACGCATTCTAATATACCTTCACATTAACATTTTAGAAGGTTTGCGTGGATAAAGAAATATGGGGCAACAACTGAAGCACAAGTTCGTTTCAGAAGTAAACAAGTCAGACGGTTACAAAAGAAGAAGAAGTATATAAGATCAGTACTAATGACTTTATATTTCCATTGCCTTATGTCCCTTTGGACGAGTCGAACTATTTTACCACCACGAATCCATAGTGAATCCTAGTTAATTTGGTTCAAAGATAACTAATCCAATCGTATTGGGTCCTGTCTAATTTGGCTACGGTAAATGGCACTAACAACTCGATAACTACATCGAAATCTTGCAGCATTGACTAAGCAAGAGAACCTCCTGACGCCCAGATCGAGTTACATACACGTTGGTAGTCCCGGCTGAAAAATCAGTAGAGAAACTTGTCTGCATTCGAACAACTTATTTAACCCATCCTCAGGTGGTAGGTGGTAGAAAACACCTGTGGTTCTACTCAAACATTATTACATTACACAGTTTTACTGCGGACGCCTTACCTAACCATTAGTTAGCGGACGTGTTGCTGCACTTATTGTGTTACACGTGATAAATTGGCTCGGCACGTATCGGGCAGTTCTTAATCAACACACACAATATAATTTATTCGGAAAAAACTGGCGCGAGCTTTCCCATTCGGACCATTTTCAAAGGTTAGCTTACTTTGGTGGGTTCTCCGAAGGTAACGATTTGTTTACGAATATATGAAAATTTAAAATCCAAGGATGATTGGCGTTTCTAATTTCTTTCTTATTTGCGGTTTTCGATTAAACTGTTGTTATGTTAATGTCGTGTGCAAGTTGCTAAAGTGTAGGTCCTCTAAATCAAACGATAGATTTTGATATTTCTGAAACTGTAGAGGTCGTACTAATATTACACGAAAACACTTTGATGTTTGTGCCAGATTTTACCATTTTTAGAAACAACTACAATTTCCAAATGAAACAATTCTTTAAGCGTTAACCAACGCAAAGGTAAATTTACTTACTAAGGGGCCAAAGCTTGATTAAAGATTTACCTACGGAAAATGCAAAACAGTACTAAATTTTCCGTTGAGGTTTGAGATTGAAGAAAATTCTGCTATAATTTAATACACAGACTAAACTTTAAGCCATTTTAAGTGGTTGAAACCGAAAATATATATTTATATCAAAGTTGATTTTGTTAATGCAGAAAATATTAATAAGTAGAATACGATTTAGATGTGAAAAAATACGGCCTAACTCGCTTAAGACGAGCTCGTATATAATGAGATCCTGGATACAACGAAAGTTTACAAACTAATTGTTTGGTTTTGTATTGTTTACTGTACTGCAAGATCCTCTTACAGAGAACAGTGTTTCACATGTCGATCTAAAATAATGTTTACTACTTCTCTTTCTTCTTCATCTTCGAGTGTTTCATCTTTTACGAGACGTAGCGTTCTTCTCTATTATGCCTGTGTTACGCGTTTAAAACGGCACAGCCATAGAGGACCTACAACTTAACATGGGTTTCGAATCATGTGAAGTGTAAACACTTCTACTCCAGGGATAGATTTACTATTTACTATCAATTCAGAAAACCTGTTTTGACTTTGATATTGTTGAATGTATTTCCATTCGAATATCTAAATATATAAATATATGTAAATATATATGTTTGAATGTGGTTATACATAGGCAACACTGCCTATTACAATCTATCCAAAAATATTGTTGCTAAATTTCAAATAATGGAGATATCAAGCTGATTCGTCTTAGAAGGCTCACCCTGTGGTTTGAATTTAGTTTACTTTCATACTAATAGGTTAATGATAGACATAACAACGAGAACAGGAAAGTAAATAGAATAATTGAATAAACATTTAGTGTATTGAAGCTTCTGTTGAAGCGATTTCAAGGCTTCGGAATTTCGCGTCACTTAATAATGTTTCCGTAAAGAGTATTACTATTGAAAAATAACCGCAAGCATAACCATACGCCTGGATTATTGATGCGTTTTTTAAAGCGGTTCAAATTCACTGTTTGGGATACTTGCGTTACACTCGCAGAAAAACCAATAGACTGCGTTCGGAGTTGTTGTAACAGTTTCTTGCAAGCTATAGAATTTGTGTAAATACTTTTTCGGTGACGTAAATCAGCATAATTGTAATTTTAGTATTTCCAGGGTTGTTTTACAGATGTTCGTCTGCTTCAAACAAGTTTAAAAGGCCTTAAAATATTTTACCTGCAGCGCTTTTTCGATTTCTACAAACACAGGTTTTAACAGACGCTTCAGCCATATCGAAACTGACGAACCACTGCTGTAAACCACATACAACAATCGTTTCCAAGGACTTTCTCATCACATCCCCATCATGAGGGTCTAACCTTGCCTTCGTCCTGTAGTTTGTTTACATGTTTGTTAGTAAAATATAAATATGAATTTCAATGAAGTAAGGTAAGAAACAGTTAACAAATGTTCACATTTTTGGTGTAGTTTTTTGTTGTCGTTATAGTCAACTATCTTTTCGTCTTCATTCTCAGTCTTTAGCATGTTCTGTATGAATTCTTGGTGCAGTAATAATATTCAAGTAGGTATTGTTGTAACATTTTTTGATTGGTTGCAAAAAAAACATGAATAGTTCTATATAGAAAAGAATTTCTATATATTTTAAATTGCAGAAAACTAGACAGCACCGATCTTTTAAAATAATTCATTTTGACTTCGAAAGATTCAATTTTTTAAAATTTTGGCCCACTTTAACAAAATTGCTTCAACTTATTTCCCTCCAATAAATCATTAAAATTAATAGCCACCTTGTAACTAGAATAATTTATGAACACCTGGTACATGATTTGAGCTCTTCATTTTACGTGTTAAGCAAAGAAACTGAACGTGTTAATTTTAATAAATTTCTCATTTTTCTTCCTATGGACAAATTTATTTCATATTTCTATGCCAGTAATTAATTTCCGTGGTGTAATGATGAATGGCAGGCAATATCTGTTGGTTTGTTATTAATTTATGCGCGATTTATAATAGCGGCCTGGCAAGGATCGTGTAAATATTGTTACCTCTCGCTAAAAGCCCATGGGAATGTTTGAAAATAAGGAACTGTAAATCGTAAAAACGTACGAGGGAAGCGCAGAGAATTTACGTGATAAAAATGAATTATTTTATCAGTTCTGTTGAGGACACTCCGCGTGACTTTAATTAAATCAACCGTTACGGAGGCTGCGCGAAAAAATCGGTGAGCAATTTTGAACGGGATGTTTCGTGCATCGAAGCTATCTCGGTTTCGCCAAGTATTTAGCTTTGTTATAAATCACGTACAGGTGGTAAATCCACAGACCGTGCGTGTCGAGTGAGCACTGATTGCCAGAAAGGTTTTCAGAGCAGACGTGCCAGAATGCGTGGAAATCACTGCACATTCGATCTTCCAGCCTTTCATTTAACAGTTTCTTTTAGATAGATCTATTGCATCCAATCCCGTACCTATGTTAAGCCTTTCTACAACAAGTTTTTTCTTTCATCACCATAAATTTCGCTAGAGATAAAAAAGCTTATACTTTGTTTCTAATTTAGGTAGAGTCAGCACTTTCCCATATACAAGGTGTTGCTATATGCAGGCTCAACAAATTGGAAAAACTTACTTAAGATAAAACCGAACAAAAATGTTTCTATAATACTAAAACACTTATTTAAACAAATGTAAGTTATAAAAAACATAATTGGCAAAAAATCGGGGTTATAAGTAATTAATCAGAAACATTATTTCTAGTAACTACTTCGATTGAAAAATTTAACGAGTGTTTCCTATTAGATAGGTAAATCCATAGAGGAAGAATTTGTTACAATATGCATGAATTTATGAACCAAAAACGTAACATATGCACCTGCATAGGATGGTACGAAACTGGTGCACCATATAGCTAATACATGACCAATATGCTAAAATAAACAAACTCTGGTTTAAAATTTTAAATCAGTTTGTGTTTAAAAGATACCACAAGTTTAAAGGTAACAAGTTGTAAAGCAAAACTTCATATCTGATACATCGTATATTGTAATTAAATATTAGCACATTTTTGTAGAAATAATTACCCTTCCAAGCAGTTGAAATTAATTATAAAAATGTGCTTTTAAAGTAATAAATAATAAGACTAAATATACAAATGTAATAGAAAGATATCTAGAAAGATTGTATTACAACTTGCATGGGCATTTCATCCCCTAGAATTCACTTGCCACATCTTAAACAGTGAAAATTTGGGTGCTTTACACATAAGCACTTAGATGAATGCAAAAACATAACAACATACAAAGTATACAAGAATTCAAAGCAATACAGAATCTAACTTTCATGAGCATTTCGTCCCCTAAAATGAACTTTCCACGCCGTAAACAGTGAACCTTTGGGTGCTCTACTAATAAACACAAAGTCAGATAAATGCAAAAGCATAACAGCATACAACGCGTAACAAAACAGAAGAATGCAAAGATATGAAGAAATAATGGAATTTGTATAAATGTAATTGTTGTCAACGTATCTAGGAAGATTGTACTAATACTTGCATGGATATTTCATCCCCTAAAACACTTTCCACATTTTGAAAACAGTGAAAATTTGGGTGCTGTACTAATAAAAACAAACAATCAGAGAAATGCAAGAGCATAGCAACATACAAGGCGTAACAAAACAGAAGGAATGCAAAGGTATGAAAAAATAATGCAATTTATATATGTATATGTAACTGTTGTCAACGTATCCAGGCAGATTGTATTAATATTTGCATGGATATTTCATCCCCTAAAACACACTTTCCACATCTTAAAAACAGTGAAAATTTGGGTGCTGTACTAATACACACAGACACTCAGATGAATGCAAAAACAAATCCACAAACAAGGTGCAAAAAACAGAAGAAATACAGAAATGTGAAGAAATATAACAGTTTATAAAAATGTAATTGTAGTCAACGTATCTAGGAAGATTGTATTACAACTTGCATGGGCATTTCGTCCCCTGAAGCGCACTTTCCACACTTTAAACCATGAAAGTATAGGTGCTCTATTAATAAAGATAAATAATTAGATGAATGCAAAAATGTAACAATATACAAGGTGTAAAAAAAGGAAAGAATGCAGAAATGCAAAGAAGTAAAACAATGTATTTAAATATAATTGTTGGCATCGTATTTAGGAAGATTGTATTACAATAATTTACATGGGCATTTCATCCCCTAAAATGCACTTCTCACATCTTAAACAGTGCTACTAATTAACACAAGCAGTAAGATGAATGCAAAAAGGGATAAGAAACAGAATAAATTGAGAAATGTGAAGAGCTGTTACAATTTATGTAAATGTAATTGCTGGCATCGTATCTAGAAACATTGTCTTACCACTTGCATTGGTATTTCATCCACTAAAATGCATTTGCCACATCTTACATAGTGAAAGCTCTGCTAATTAATACAAAAACTCAGATGAATGCAATAACATAACAACTTACAAGGTATTAAAATTAGGACGAATGCAGAGAAGTGAAGAAATATGATAATTTACATAAATGTAATTGTTGACATCGTATCTAGGAATATTGTATTATAATTATTTTCAGCAACATTTCGTCCCCTAAAATGCACTTTCCACATCCTAAAAAGTAAACATTTGGGTGCACTACTAATAAATACAAACAATCAGATAAATGCAAAAGCATAACAATGTGTAGAATATAGAAGAAATGCGAAGAAATATAGCATTTCATATAATGTAATTGTTGGCAAGGTATTCAGGAAAATTGTATTACAACTTGCATAAGCATTTCATCCCTTAAGGTGCACTTTCCACACCTTAAACGTGAAAATTTAGGTACTCTAGCAATAAACATAAACAATCAGATAAATGCAAAGGCATAACAAAATACAAGAAGATTGCAGAAATATAAAGAGATATTGATTATTTTATACAAAAATAGAGGAAAAACTATCACAAAAATAATTGCAGTTATCGACAGAGTGTTTCACTATAAAGTAGTGGAGAATAGTCAGACGAATGCAACAATACTTCTACGAGGTGTTTAATTAGAAAGAATCTGTTGGTCCTCAAAAAATAAAATTCTCCTGCGCATATCTTACATTTTCGAACAACTTTGACTTTTTTAGGGAAACTTCCAAAGAAAGCATGACATTCATGACCTCAGAACTATTTAATTATTTAACAATTTACGGAAATTACGATTTTCATATTCAGTATTTAAAAATATTATACAAGTTTTCACAAGTTGACTAAATTCGGCGGATTATAGCTTCAAATGGGAGTTTAAAACGTTTAAATTTTGATTTTATTTGCTGTCAATTTTATGTATTTTTAATCGATTTTATTTTTATAAGTTTTCAGTGTCACTTCGCATCACAGTTATTTCTGACAGCAGACCCGACCGCGGCTGCTCTGCGTTTTAGAAAGGCCGTTTGCAATTTAGTGGCGTTTTCTGAAATGGCATTTTTGATAAAATATACGTTACAAGAGCGTTTGAACTTGGACGGAGCGATGTTGATGGAGAAATAAATTACACATTTTACTTAATTCCTTGACGCCCGGAGGGCTCGGTCAAGAGAAGTTCTTGGCCACTTAAAAAATTGCCTTGAACCGTCCGTGAATTAGTAGTAAACCCAGAGCGTTTCGGAGGAATCGCGCTGAAAAAATCTCACGTGAATTCCAGTAAATCTACCAAAATTCGAGGTAAACATAAATAAACTCCTTTAAAGCTTCTGCGGCCAAAACTTAATTGGGATTAAAGCAGAAATTGATAAATTAACTCTTGACATACTTATGGCTGCTTGTCGGCTTATTTATTTTATTTCGCATTAAAAAACCGTATTAATTTGGAACCGGTGCGTAAAAAACTTGTTATGGAATCATCGTAACAGTTATTAGTTTATTTACTCCCAAAACTGCTAAAATATGATTCCGTTGGTTCTGTTTTCTCTAGAGAGGCAAAGGCTCGAGAAACTGAATCGAAACTGGATGGATACAAGGCAGCATTCTTTCCTCCATTATATTAACATAAATAAACGGGGAACTGCTACTTATTTATAAATGTCACAATTATCTCGGCGTGAATTTTTTAAAATGCGGAATGGATGGCTGACCAGTTTCAGCTGACCGGAGAGCGCTCGGTTTCCGCCTTTAGTAAAAAACCACACTCATTTGCACAGTGGGAGCTCTTTGCGCGCTCCCTGCACTACTCTAGATTGCATTCAAGCCTTTTTATCGGGAAAGGACTCGCGAGGACTATGAACTTTCCTATTTATTATCACGAGTGTGTGCATTAGCGAACAATTTGTCAAGATTTTCTGCCAATGGACGTTCTCCTCCGCGCTTCCTGCTAGCACACTTTTAATTGATGCTTGAATAAAAAAGAAACCTTTGAGTGTTTGCTCGGCTCAAGAGTCGTAATTCCGCCCGGGGGGACGTCGTCCAAATGCCATCCAGTCATCTCTAGGGAGATCTTGGCATAAATTATGGCCAAGGAGAACGGCAGCAGCGTACTTTAAACTGGAGCAGGAAAAAGCTCGTTATGTTAAAATCGAATACCAAAAAAATTGTGTAATTACAAAATGCGAGCAAAAAGAAGGGCTAAAATTTTTCCAGTTACAAACATTTTGCTTCTACACGTACGTGTCAACGTCCTACAATATTACAGTGTGAAAAATCAGACTTTGAATTGATGTTTTATAAATATTATATATATATATATACAGGGTGTTAATGACTTGCAGGGACAAACTTCTAGGGCTTAAAGTATACACGAAAACAAACATTTTTTGTTATTAAATGTATGGTCAATAGTGTTTCCTTTCGGGGATAGAGCTTCTCAAAGATTCGTTAAGAAGCGCCTAAATGTAGGCAACTCAATTTACTACCTACTATTTGTTTCCATAACGACGGAAATTAATACAGGATAAATAAAGCCCCCTTTCCCACTTTTCAAATTCAAATTCCGTGGTTATGGAAGCAAATAGCAGGCAGTAAATTGCGTTGCCTACATTTAGGCGCTTCTTAAAGAATCTTTAAGAAGCTCTATCCCTGAAAGGAAACACTTTTGACCATATATTTATTAATAAAAAATGTTTGTTTTCATGTAAGCTCTAGAAGTTTGTCCCTGCAATTCATTAACAGCCTGTATATTATATTTTACAATGGGATCCTAAAGCGACCTGGTTATCAAAAATTAAAAGTAACTTCTTACGCCAAACCATTGTATTTGTTTTCCTACCCGCCGCGCCGTAGGGATTAGGGCCGTCTACCTGAACGCTGGTAAACGAACTACAGCCAATGTGAAAGACAAAGCGTATAATATAGCATAAAGTAAATCAGTAACAGAATCCTGGCATCGTTCCTACTGAGCAAAATACAGATACATTTAATGTTGGAGTTGTGTACGATAAATTCTTGAAGGACGGTAGTTTGAAATAAGGTTAAAAATTTCTTTAAAATAATTCTAAATATGTCATAAACGTAAATTGATTTTATCGTACACTTGAACTACTTATGGCAATTTTTTACAAGTTCTTATGATTTTTTTAATAGTTTTTCCACTTTATATAATTTTTGGATACCGTCTACTAGTTGTTGCAAATCGTATGTGGAAAGGCCGTCTATTAACATAGTTACAGTGACAATGGGAAACTCTAATTTTGGCCTATTTTGAATCACTTTGGTAGCCCTTTAAAATACAAATTTTTGATGAACAAAACGTTCCCTTTTAATATATAAAATCCATCTAACCATGCTTTCATGCGATTAAAAATGTATGGCATATATAGTATTCAACGAACATAACAAGAGTAACATGTATTTAAAACAATAAACACCCCGTAGAAAGCTTTTTAAACAGTCCCAGCTTTTATCAGGAAACAAAACTTCAACACAATTCAGTCAGCGTTTTTTTTTTTATTTTTTTTACTAAATTTCTGAAAACCTTTACAGTTCAATTATACTTGTTTGTTAATTTGACATTTCTGAGTGTATTGAGAAGAAAATCGTTTTTGTCTGCACTAAAAAATAAATACATTACGTATGGGAAACGCTTGTGGGAAGGCCCGAATGCAGTTCTGCACTCGGCTGCCACTTTAGCCCTGTTTAACCCAGACAGACCGACCGCTTCAAATGCTCTCCGAGGCACCGGGAGTAGTAGCCTGTTAGCGTAGGTTTTCGGCAACCCATTCAAGTGGTGAACGCGCGGATCTCTGCTTAACTTTGAATACTAACCTACATTAAAAACCAAGGAAGCCTTAGATATTCAATTTCCGGTTAGAGATTGTTTGCAGATAATTGTTTATTTTTATATTGTTAAAGTCTACAGCAGACAATCTTCTTGAGAGCATTCTGAAGTAAAAATCGTTGGAACAAAATCAGTAGTGAATATCCTAAGAAGGCACTGAAAAGAAAAAAATAGAAGCATGTCCCAACACAAATATTCTAAATAGTTGGTAAAGCTAATATTTATTATTATATACAGGATTGGTAGGAGACTTATTGAATGGCCACCTAGATCACCTTATATAACACCTATAGATTTTGTTCTTGTGGGGATATTTAATAGAAACAATTACCTCTATGGCATTGAATTTATTGCTTTCATCGCAAACTCACTGTATGTATTTGATGACACAAATATATTTATTAATGTGAGGTAACACCGCTGGGTGTTGTTGTTATCATGCCATGCCATCAAATTCGCTTGTAAAATATATATTATTGTTTTGATTGCTAATAAATTATGTATTTTTCAAAGCCACAAGTGTTTACGTATTTATATCTGTCCAACAATAATAGTTAATACCGATATTTTTAAAAATTGCACTCACTTATACTCACTTATACACCTTCTGATGCATAAATATATTTTTTGTTCGTAAATATCACATTATCTATATAACAGATTAATTTTCTTTAAGAAACTCCTTTAGTTCTAATATTCTTACATTATCCAATATCAGTAGGTATATAAGTTTCAGAAGTGAAATATATTTCAAAAATGCAGCGGTACCGCAATAGTTTCTGAATATCGATTAGTGCATCGCGATACATTTCAAAAAAGTATCGAGTATCGGTATTGCGGTGCTTTTTTAAATTATCCAGTGTCGAAGATTTTCGATACTTTGGCGATATAATTTTTCTGGAAATCCTTAGGAAATCAAAATAAATAGGTAATTCCAGTACCTAAACCTGTAAACCCTGATATACACTAGGTAGGAATGTAAATATTGGGTATCGGGATGTTTTGTGAAAAAAGTATCGGAGTATCGGAATCGCGATACTTGCTGTTCTCTTCTCGAATAATTAAATAACTCTGTAGTAGTAAAAATTACCAATAAATAATATTTTTTCACCACGAAATCGTCCCGGAATATTCTAAATCATGTAGGAAAAAACGTTAGACATATTTATATCAAACACTAAAAATAAATCTTAATTGTGTAATAAATTCAAATTATTTACTGATTATCCATATTAGCATTATCAGTGAAATTAGGATCACGCATCTATTTACTTGAAGAAAGTTATTGAAAATTCTACTTTGATAATCATAAGGACAACTTAACAGCAATAAGTAAATTAGGAAGAATTTTCAGTATCACTGAGTATCCATCTTTACATAATTTTGACATTTTATTAATATAAATTAATGTGTTAATATTTCGTAATTATTTTAGTTCGTGACATAGACATAATAAACTTAATTCCGCATTCTCGCCATATATGTACTGGTAAAAGTTTGTGAAATCTTGGACTAATGTTCTTAGACGATTGAAGTTTCTATACCTTGTTTGTTTTTCATAAAACCAATGTTTTCCTCTATTGATACATAAAACATATTTTGTATAAGAAATCCGTGCTAAATACCAGTGTAATATATTATAATAATTAAAGCAATAATTGTTAATAATTACGCTGTAGTAAATAACAATAATAAATATTTGTCTATCGTGGAGATTATACAGACAAACTAATGCATAAAAGGCAAAATCAAATAAATATAGTAATAATAAACAGACGTGTTTCCTGCTAATACGCGAAGACCAAAATTTATTTTCCTAAACACGTTTAATTCAAATTTTTTCAAATCTGCTAGAAGAAAATTAAGTAATAAAATTTGTCTCACAATAAAGTAATTTAAAACATTGTCAAAAACATCCGAAGTCAGGGTGTGTCTTGATCGCGCATCGAAGTCTCTCCGGTACCGTTTCCCATTCACGTACATAATAAGAGGTCTTAAAAAGGAATTTACAATTTTATTAATCTCATTTCATATGCAAATCACTGGATGATAATATAAATAAATAATGATGTTTAGAAAGGTGCACCGGCCAAATAGCGACATCTGCGGCCTTGAACGCATCATTACATGCTCTCAATCATACAAACGGATTGAGCATCTCCTTCCTCTCTCCCTGCTTCAAACAAGGTCAATTATTAGTTTTAGTTTTACATATGTCGTTATCGACGGTTGTTGCGAAAGTAGTGCAGATGGAGCTAAACGAGGCTCGCATACTGAGGGGTATTTTTTGCCGGTTCTAACATGGAAGCACGCGGTAGTAATTTGCTTATGATAAATGCTCTGCCAGCACAAACAAACCTGCATAAAGTTAATGATTATTGATCGGCTATAAAGAGCCGTACGCAAAAACTAATCAGCCAGCTCATTAATTAGCAGCAAGCTTATCTCTCATCTTAAAGCGCTGTAAATCTTTCGCAAGGCTCGCCGTGGCCTGGATCTGTCAATCACAAAGCATGTCGTTAATTGTGTCGTAGCTTTATTTGGTCGTGACATCTAGCATCATTTAGGCTTTAGAGCTAGAGCTGCACTTAACTGATTGTCTTTGGCAGTCGTTATGTCGATTTCACAACCGGACGGGTCGTCCGCAGAAAAGTCGTACGTGCTTTCCAGGGACGATGACTTTTCCATGAACCAGCTAATCAGGGATGAAACGAGAACGATTTTTGCAATTACGTTGAGAATTTATACGGCATCATAAAACGGTTCTGTAATATAATAATGATTTGATAGGAAACGCTGATCAACGACTCTTTCAGTTCAACGTTTATAGAGTTTAGTGGCTGCGCTCTGCAGCACTTTGAGAATTCAAGAAAATTAAAGTTAAAACGCGTGTCTTTCAAATGTGCTATATCGTATATGATGAAACGACATCATATTATCTTACTTGAAACGGTAATAGGCAATATGTATTATCGTACAGTAACACTATTATATGTTGCAGTGACGTAACATAACAAGGTCCTCAATATGCTATTGGTTATGCCGCGAAAAATGCTTATTTTTAATTATTTCGCATATATATATATATATATATAACGGTGAGTCTCTACACCCCATGAAGGTGTTAGGCCTGCAAGACGGCATGGCAATGCTCCCAATCCTTCCTCTCACAAATCAATGACACGTGATGATGTGGTGAGCATCACAAAATAGACTATCGCATTATTACCCCTTGTTTGTTCGAACGCAGGTACGGAGAGGCCGCCAGGCATCGAGTCGGGGATTTAAACTCCCGACCTTCCCCACCAAAGCCCAGTTCTCTAACCATTGGACTACAGCGACGCTATATATAGATATACATATACATATGCTTATACATATACATATATATATATATATACATATTTCTCAATTTTCAGAACGACGTGGGACCTTTTATACCTCTATACAGCAACATTTTTAAATACTATACACCTTATACGCTTATAACAAATTAAAAATGATATTTTCTGCCAAATCGTATGTATTATCACTAATCATCATTAACAGCGTTATTTTCTCGCTGTTAGGCATCGATCTCCTCTATGTCACGTGTTTCTCCTCAGCGCAAAGGTAGAATCACCTACAGTTTAACGTCGAATCCGAACGACATAAATTCCACAGAAGATTTTTGTGATTGGGATTCTACGGTTCCCACCTGGATTTGGAAGTTGTGTATGGTGGATTCGAATACCAGATTTTTATACGTAGCCGTTGTAATGCTGGGGATTCGAACCAAACCATAATTGACGTTTTGCCCAGAAAACACTAAAGCTCTTCCAAGTGAGCTGCCACCATACTTACATTAAAATTTAATTTGGTATATAGTATATAATATATACAATGCAGTCTCAAAATGTCCTCCACCTACTAACTTTTGAAAGACTAGATATTTCTGCACAAAATTTAGTGTGCTTTAATGGGAGGCTAAATACTACTTTTTAGCCCATATTTAAATTTTATAACGGCCGGTTCTAACATCTCCGAAGGGGGCGCGTGGGACGCCGGCTAAGTTTTTATTTCGATTTTTAGGTTTTGTTTTCGACGTTTCGGCGTACCACACGCCCCCTTCGGGGATGTTAGAACCACCTTCGCCGGCCGTCGATGCGCCGTACTTAAGCGACCAGTTTGAGCTCGCGTCCGACCCACTGCGATGACGTGGCCACGTGTAGGACATCGATTCGTGTTTCGACTTTGGAAGTCCCTGGTGACCGAACGGTATGAGCTACAGGAAAGTGCCATATGGAAAAGTTGTCTTCGACGAGGCCAACATTTCCGGACCGCAAAACGCAAAATTTTCCGAGTGCCTTCTTTTTTCCATAAACTTGTTATTTTCAGTCATCTGTCATTTTTTCTGGATGAATATTTTTTTATGAAACTCAAGGATGCCTTTCATATGAGGTGTCGCTCGACCCCAATTGCTATTTAAAAAAAATAGTTTAAAATTTAAATATGTACTAAAAAGGAGTATTAAAGCACACGAAATTTTGTGAAGAAATATCAAGCCGTTCAAAAATTAGTAGGGGGGGGGCATTTTACGACCGCACTGTATATATAGGATAATAGTGTGGTGGTAGCTCAGTTGGTAGAGTACTCGCTTTCTAAGTAAAACGATTCTGGCTTAAGTTCGAAACCTAAACATTACTATGCAGATTTATAAAAATCTTGTCTGCAACCCACCACACACAATTTTCCAACCCGACTTGCAACCGTGGGACCTTAATGCTAAAAACATTCTCTAGAATTTCGTCGTTCGGATTCGACGTTAAACTGTAGGTCCCCCGTGGTTCTACCTTAACGCTGAGGAGAAACAGGCGATGCCCAGCAGTAGCACAAAAAGGCTGTCAATGAGTGAGTATTTAATCAAATGTATATCTTGTACAGAGTTAATTCAGGACGTGAATTTATGAAGGTAGACAATAATTCTCAACATTCTTTAGAAAAACAATACATAATTTTATAGAAAGGCCTATCCTCGACTCGCACATCAAAACTTACGTGTGGGTAAATAAAGTTATTAAATATTCAAATTAAAACGTATAGGAAAATATCAGTGAAACGTATCGCTGCTATACGAAAAATAACTAAAATTCTCACAATAATTTTGCTGCTTCTGGTTATAACTAAAAACAAATATAAACAGTTTGTGAATGAATTGATCTTCAATAAAGAACTTTATTGTCTTCTAATACTCATCACGCAGTAGTTTGGTATTTTTTCAAGGAAAAGTAATTTATAATGAAATGAAAATGGCCATTAGCTGTTATTGTATCAAATAATAATCTATTACATCGTTAAATAAAATAAAGTAAATTTAAGTTTTTCTTTCGAGTCGCCCACAACAGGTATAATTAAAGAAGAAGAAGAAGAAGGGCAGCAACAAAAGTGGTAAAAGGAAGGAGATGAAGAAGATTAAGTAGAAGAAAAAAGTAGAAAGCAGAAAATTAACAAGAAGAAGACGAAAAAGGAGAGAATAATGAAAAAAGAAGAAAAAGTAGAAAACATAAGAACGTTTTGAAGAAAAAAAACAGAAGTAGAAGCACAAGAAAAACAAAGCTAATAGCTATCCATTTTTGTATTTATCCGCTCTGTAATTTATCAGAATATCGAAATCAATACAAGTTTACCAATAATACTAAAATAGCGTATCAATTTGTTTATTTTTGTCAACTATTTTTCCGGTGTACTCCGTATCTACATTTTTCGGAAGAAATATATTCATATTGCTATGTACGGACAGCAACGTACACTTCTAATTCAACCTTAACTTCAGTTACTTAAAATTACTTCACCTTGCATCCGGCTAGCTCTCATAATAGTTTATCTCAATTGCTGGGTCGCTCATTTATTATATTTCCACTTCTTCGTAGTTTGCTGTCTTTGACTCTGATTACGTCCCAAATGAAAGATTACCAGTACATTTATCGTCCACTTTTTATTACTTTTATAAGGTTACAATTATTCCAAACTCATTCCAATCCAATCTTAACATTTTTTATATTTAATTTTGTAAAAATTAGCTCGGATTACTGTGAATAATTTTCACCTCCGCAGCTTTACATTTTTTATTTAATAACTAAAACATTCTCTTTTTTTCTCCCCCAACAACCCAGTGTTTGGCCAATCGAGCTCCAGGGTTCTTTTCATTCGTCCAACACCTACGTTGGAATAAATACCCTTACTTGGTATCCCTCGACTCGCCAGCCACCTAACAGTATTCATTAAACTAACAATACTTTACATACACTAAGGTTGTCTATACCGCTATTTTGGTAACATAGCAATATCTTTCTCATTACATACTTACATACTTAATTTTTAAGGACATTAAATTATTAAAATCATGATTACTGTGTTTTTTTCTTCCAAACCTTTGATTCCTTTCTAATAGACATTTGCTTGCGTGATTGATTTTACTTATTTAATTCCTCAAAACAAATGCAATATTTTAGGTCTCTAACTGTTTGTATTCGTATATTTTAACAGATACATGATTGATAACCGACAGAGCTAATAAGTGTCACTTCCTATGTTACGGGTGAATGGCAGTTACGAATTTTTGCAGTGCTTGAAGTCCATTTAGATAAACTGCGATCGTTTTTTTAGGTCTACGTTTGGATATATACTGAAAAATAGAATGAAATAAAAATCTGGCATAAGGAAATTGATTACCTGTTAGTAAAAATTACAGCATACGGAAGAAGATCCAAGCTGTTAATTTTGATATTATTTAAAATATAATATTATGTAAGAAACCTTTTTTAAATGTCATTGGTTACATTTGCAGAAGAAAAAATCTAAATGCATTCACTTGTTACTGTTAGAAAGGCACTTACTTTTAACTTGACTATAGGTTTCAATTTATTGAGCACGATCACTCAATTTTCGATTACCTATTGATACATTCCAAGGTTTCTGTTCATAAATATTCTACATGATGGAGAACGTTACGTTTGTTGTACTAAACTCTTTAGATATATCTGTGCTGAGCATTAGGACAAACTTTCTATAATTATTATTCTCAACGTTACAGTAACATACACTGCGGTCGTAGAGTGTAAAACAAATACCATATTATTTAAAACGCAAAGGTTAAAAAGATCCTTGGATACATAAGCAAATTTAAATTATTGTGTTGTTTGTTTTTTGCTATGCCATGTTTTTTTTTTCTTCTTTAATTGTCTATTTCTTTAGTTTAATTTTTGTATAATAGCTACAGAAATTTTAAAACTTCCAAAAACAACAATACCATACAAACTAAATAAGAATATTCACCCCGAGCTGTTGCGCTCTTAATCAGAATGGCATGGCGACTTTCAAGGCACTAATTGAAATGATCATTAAATACTACGTTTTGATGCAATTCGACTATCTAGATTTTAACAACAATAATCAACATTTTGGCTTCTTTTTTCAGTAGTTAAGTCACTCAAAGGAAGAAAACACTTACCACATAGGTTTCAACTATAGCCTTCCAATAGCAAAAAATTAAAAGCATCACACTGATATCGTTAGCTACATAAACATGTAGTATTTATTGACCTATTTCTATTGGCATATCGACTGCAGCAACAGATCTCGATTAAAAGCGCTACAGCTCGGGACGAATTTTCTTGTCCTGTCTGTATCTTATCATAATGATATAAATTAATGATAACAATAAAATTATTACAATTAATGGTCAAATTGATGTCCGTTTATAGTCCAACAGTACTCAAGGTTAAAAAATACTATAAGATTAATAGAATTAGCAGCCTGCAACTTGCAGCATTAATGACGCGTTTCCATTTTATCATTATTGTTTCGAGAGCTTCCAGAACCCGCACAATGGATCGGCTAAACCACATCTGATGATAATAAAACAGTCCTCATCCGTCTATTTATCTTAATTCAATAAAACAAATTGGAAGGATTCTGATTATAAACAAGTTCTATCAAACTTTTTCAAGTAGCGGCCTATAAAATGATTTTTTACTGGAACTAATTGAACTTTGCTCTGATACAAGCACAATTAATGGATAAAATAATGAATTTTTTGTTACAGCCGGGTTCCATTAAGTGATAAAACAGCCGCGGTTAATTATAGCCAAATATTTACTCGGCTAGTTTTCTGGGTCCCACCCTGGAGCTTTCACAAATTTCAGCGGCCCCCCTAAATAATTTGCCTTAATACTCCCTAATTGTCTATATTTTTACTGCAAACCCGACTCTTATAATAACCTAGAACCTCGGCCAGTAAATTACCAGAGGCGAAAGCATGCAACGCAAACAATAAAACCTTTAATAAGTGCCCTGGCTTGGCATCACAAAAAGAACGCAGGACGCTTTTAATCGAATGCCGGGCTAATTATTCAAGTATGCAAGCCTCCACGAGGCGGAGAGAGAAGGCTGCAGGTTCATGCAGACCGCGATTAGCAGCCGCCGGAGGCTCCTTCTTGTACCTTGTTATTACGGGAGCCTCCGGGCACGTGCCGGCTACCGGCCCCTTCACGGCTCCGGCGGCCCCGACCCGGACTGCCTTCAACCTCTGACACGGACGGTTGACTATAAGAAATCTACTTTATGTATAACAGTTTATATCTAGTTGAAATATGTGAAAGGTCGCGGGGAAAAAGGTGTTGGTTTGCTACACCTAAGACGGAAACGAACATTTTTCTAATTACACTAGATTAACATCGGGGTTTGCATAAATTGTTGCTATTAAACCAGTGGTGTAGCCGATTTAATCTATGGGTTAATTAGATGTGTGTGGTTTTCGCAAGAACTTTGTAGGGTGTACAAGAAAAACCCAAATACACAAGAAAACATATTTAAATCCATTTGGGGTTCCATTCTAATGTTCGAAGGAATCACAATGTAAAGATCTGGCAACATATAACAATAGTAAAAATTATGGTACCTTCATTTTGTGGTATAGATCTTACTGTCGAAATCTTAACAACCGCAACATTAAAACACATTGGAGATTTTAATAGTCAAAAATTCGGTTTGTTTCTGCCACGCTATGAAATCATTTTTTGCCTTGTTTACATAAATTATCTGCTGAAAAATATAACTGAAATAAGGGATAATTAATTAACAACTTAATAGACCAGGAACAATACCAAACTAATGGGAAAGAAGAATTTTGGAAGCAATAACAAAATTCTAAGAAGGTAACATGATTGCTTTTATTAATAAGTATATAATATGGCCTGGCATGTTTAACTGATGTATCATACAGGGTGAATCTTAAATGGCGGATAATAGACATACTATCTGATTCTGGATCAAAAATGGAGCGATAAAGTCTTATACCAATTTGCTGATAACCTCATAGATGAGGAGTTATCATAACTTCCATCCGAAGTTTAAAGCTTCTACAATGCTTGAGTTTTCCAAAAATGTTGCCACAACGTGCAATACAAATTTCACATTTTAAAACAAAGGTAGGCTTTGACGTAGTTTTTTTATTTTAAGTCTTTTTACTTTTAATGGCATTTCTATGACAATTTTCTGATCAAAACGGCGTGTTTCATTCCCTTTACATTCATTATCTTAGTGCTATCTTCAGTTTAGTTTGATTTTAGTTTATTTGTGTTTGATTTCCCAAATTAGCGTCATGGAGTACAGTTTTGTGGAGTATGCAGACATGTATTTGATTATATGGGAATGTCGTAGCAATTTGAATGCTGATGCTAATTTGTATGCCGAACGCTATCCAAACAGAAAGCATCAAAATAGTAATGTTATTCGACGATTGGAGCAACGAATGCGAGAATCTGGAAGAACTGCACCCACTCCAGTAGCTGACAGAGGCCGTCCTCATCGAGTATTGTTACCACTGGTTGAAAAAATATCTTAAATGTAGTCGAAAATGAACCAGAGCGAAGTACCCAATCCATTGCCAGAATGTATGATGTTAACCAAAGAACAATTCATCGCTTATTACAGGAAAATGGTTTGCACCTGTATCATTATCAACGAGTACAGGGATTATTACCAGAAGACGATCAGCAAAGAGTCAGATTCTGCAGGTGGTTACTTCGTGAGCAAGAAATGGATCCTGGTTTTATTGGACATATCTTGTGGACTGATGAAGCTAGGTTCACCAGAAATGGAACATTTACTATCCATAACATGCACCATTGGACCTATGGAAACCCCCATGCACTGTACCAAACAAATCATCAAGTTCGGTTTAGCGTTAATGTTTGGGGAGGTATTAATGGTAATAGGCTTATAGGACCACACATTTTGCCTGATCGCCAAAACGCGAATAATTTTGTTGAATTCTAAGACACCTATATTACGGATCTATTAGATGATGTACCATTAGATCTAAAAAGAAATATGTTTTTTCAAATGGACAGGGCACCAGCATACTGGGGAATTCAAACGTGAGAATAGTGTAATCATGAATTTCCAGAACGATGGATTGGTCGTGGCAGTCTATTACCTTGGCCACCAAGAAGCCCATATTTAAGCTGTCTTGATTTTTTCTTGTGGGAAACATTAAAAGCATTTGTGTGTGCAGTGAAAATTGATACTCGAGAGCAACTTCAGCAACGAATAAATGAAGCAGTTATAATGATTCGACAAAACAAAATGCTTCAAAATCTAGAAAGGAGCATAATACGTAGGTGTATGAAATACATAGAAGTTGGGGGTAGCCACTTTGAGCAATTGCTGTAATTTACAAAATTAAAAACTTTAAACGTAGTCGACATTTTCTTACTAGTTACGTATTGTTAATTCAAAAATGCAAGCAGCACATTAAAATTAAAATATTACCATGAAGGAGGTTTAGTATGCCTGTATACAATCTCCTTAGGTTCCATATTAAACCAAGTACGTTTCTATGTGGATCGCAGGCGACTTAACACACAGCTCAGTACGACTGACCACACAGTGTTAATAAGTTTACAAAATTTTAATTAAGAATTCTTCAAAAACTAAACGTTTTCGAGCAAAACACTGGTAGAATTTTAGAAGTTTTTAATGCAGAATCGCGTTATGTAATTATTTTCCACAATTTAAGATTCACCCTGTATAATATAGGATATCGTTTCATTGCCCCCTTATATTATCCAAAGTAATGATAATGGTTCAAACATTATTTGGAAGTGTACATATTGGACACATTATGAGACATGGAAAATATTATTTGTAATAGTGTTATTAGAAGGAAAGCGAATATAATGTAGAAATCATATTCATAATAAACAAATTCTCCTCCGTAATATTAAAAATAGATCCAGATCTGTCAAAAAAGTAACCAACATCAAATGATACAGGGCCGAAGAGAAAGATATTAGAAAATATAATAATGATGAGGCAACACACCCCATGAAGGACTTGGGCCTGCAAGGCGGAGGTCATAGATCTAATTTCCCTGTTCTCACACCCGTGTTGCGTGCCAAATTCATGACACTTGAGAATATGGTGTGCATCACGCATTAAGCAACCGCATTATTATCCCTTGTTGATGTGAACGCAGATATCCAATTATTTAGAGCGACTGGCTAGGCCACCCGCCAGGCATCGAGTCGGGAATTTGAACTCCCGATCTTCCGCACTGGGGCCCAGTGTCCTATCCACTAGACCTATACACTCGTCATTAACGATTTCTTTAGAACGCTGAAATTAAGCACTATATAAAGTTATTTTTTAAGTTTCTTCTTCCCCAAAGCTACTTATAACTGGATCTATTAATGCGGGATGCAAAAAAATAAAATTGTTAGTTGGATAATTCTCACTACTACACTACTGAATTTGCAGATAAAGAATACCTTAAGATGCCAGTTGGTATCACAACTATCGGGCGTTAGTTAGATAGATATAGATTTATGAATAATCTTGCGACGCACGTTTATACAGCTGATACCACTCCTGCATAAATGTTAAAGTTAAAGATAGTACAAGCCGTATACCGGTTATTATTTTTTTTATCTAATACTCTGGATACATAAAATTTTTATATGGACCATACTCTGAATGCTTTGGTTTTTTAACTCTAAAAGTACTTAAAGCAAATGTAATGTGTTTTTCCATACAATTTCACAAATACATGCTCTCAAATATAGATTTTAAAAATCGTGGGCTATTAATTTTGTAGTACCTTCTTCGAGTGTTAAATCCAACAATGAAATACGGTGAAAAAATTATCTAAAAAGTCGTAGAAACGGATGATAAAAGGATGCCAAAAGTAGTGCAAATATACGGTAAAATCAATGTATGTCTATTATATATTCTTCGTCTTCTTCTTCGAGTGCTTCATCTCTTACAAGATGTCACAACCTCCTCTCCTATGTCTATGTTGCGCGTTTAAAGTGCCGCAGACATAGAAGACCTACAGCTTAACGTGGGCTCAGGACCACGGGAAGTGTAATCACTTCTACTCCAGAGAAGATTTACTAGGCAGACTACGTCGCTGGTTTGTTATTACCTTGCGAGGGAGAACGGCCATTGAAAATCCGATGTTCCGGTACTGGGAATTGAACCGAGGACCTTCAGGGTAGAAATCTAATGCACTATCCTCTAGCCCACGATCGCCTCTTTGTGATACCTAAGATTTGTTTATTGTACTATGTAAATCAGTGATGCTCAACAAGCAGGACGTCGTATTTCCACTTTAATTTCATCTAACTATACAACGGGGAGCCACAGTGCAGCATCGATTGCTATTCTAACCTAAAATATCTAAGCTAACATTATTGCGTGATGTATCATATTCTTGGTATGTGTAAAGTTGCACCCAATAAGGTTCAGGTTGACCACCACAGGTTTAAGCCTGAATGCAAAAAGAGCTTTGACAATTTCTTAAAACTGTAATAATTTAGCTGCTAGCGGCTTCTAATATTTGCTAGTATTTGACGAACTATAATGTAACATGAACGAAATAATAATATCTTTATTATTTCACATTTTTTCATCTTTCATACATATGAGACCATTGCAAATAGCATTTCTCAATTTAATTCGAAACGAATCCCAATCATTTAAATCATTAACGTTAATTATTCAGAAACTATTGTATATTACGCATATTTGCAAATAAATGACTAGATGTAAATTACATACTTTGTAACTACGCGTAACTACTAAGGAACACAGTAAATGTTTACTTTTCGATTGTAACGATGTGCCTACCACGAATATTCGTTAGATAATGAACGATCGCAGCCAATTGGACGATATAAAGGAAACACGACGCTATGCCTTCTATTAGCACGAAATTTTGAGTAGCGAAGAAGCTGAGACAAGTGGGAGGAATACGGAATTAACATAGATGTTAACACAGCAGCAAATTATTATTGGCCGGTGAAATATATGTATTGCTAAGGTCGCATTTACTTTTTTATAATTCTGAGGCATAGAAAATTTAAATTTAGAAATGCAGGAAACCGCAAGGTATCTACAACAACATTAATTACTAAACATGAAAATTATTTCAGTTGCATTTTGTCGTTTATTAAAAATTTGAGACTATTTGGCACGTTCTTACTTTCTAGTATAAATATTTCTGATAGAATCAAAACAAGGCTTTCCCGCCTGATGGGCTTTCCAGTAACGCAACTGCAATTTGTGAGGCCTCACGAAAAGCGATAAAAAGGCTCCTTATCTACCGTATCTACGAAACTAAGATCAAAGTTAAGAATTTTATTTTTACAATGTCGGTTGGCCCCCCTAAGCAGGGCTTTAAGCAACTCTTACCCGCTTGCAATAGTAGTTACATCACGGCTCCCCACTACCTTAAAGCGTTATCCCATTCACTGTACATTACTGTGTTTAAGTTTTATTGCGGTTTTATATGAGGAAGTATAATTAATTGATTTGTGAAACAATACAATAATGAATTTCAAATATGTCATTTATTATAAAACAACATGATAAAGAAACAGCATTAAAAACAAAAACAATTACATTTAAATAATTAATAAACGTGATTTATACGAATGGGCATAAATTACATGTACAGGCTTTTAAATTGAAACTCTTAATATTTATATCTAGAATGAAATGTTGTAATAGTTAAAATCAATTTTCAGTGCGTGTCTTTCAAAGGTGTTCGATTTGATTGTCGCAAAAGCACTAGACTGGCAAGTGTTGCTCTGCTAACACCCATTATAATGGAATTAGAAGTAAGAAACAACACACAAATAATATATATGTATGTATATTTAAGTCCTGTAATACACTATACATTACGTATTCGTTTATCAACGCGATGCAGTTTTGTAAATATGTATTTATATTTTGTGTGTGCTGCTACTGCTCTGTAACATATATTCAAACAATAGATAACAGGCCCGAAATATCGAAAACACAGAGTGAACTAATGTTGCTTACAACATCTATATGCAAGGTATCAATCTGAAAACATACAATGTGTTATATCTATGGAAATAAAAGAGGTATCGAGAATATCTAGAAACAGGGAGGGAGAACCATCAGGACTCATAAGGTAACCTTCCCCATTCAACCCCTTTGGATGACAAAAAAAATTCAAATGGTAACACCCATTTTAAGATACGGCATAGGAAAGCTCTTGCAAAATGCGTTTCAATAGTAGTAAACATTTTTTTCCCCATACGTTTCGGAAAAATACAATGGCCCCCAAGATTTTCAGATTTTTACCCCATTGCACTTCTTTTTATGGGGTCGCTTACAATCTGTTGTCTACTAACTCAGCTTCAGTCCATCCCACAACTGCAACAAAGAATATTTCAGTTTCCCAAGGAACCTTTCAAAATGTTCTTAGAGAATTTGAGAAGAAATTTTACTAATGCCTAGAGAATAATGAAATAGAACATTTAAACTAATATTTTCTAATGTGAATTACAATAATTGTTACAGAACCTTCTGAGTATTATTTTTAAATTTTTCAGAAACAAGTCGAGAAAAAAGTGTCTGCATTTTGTAAGAGCTTTTCCATGAGGTAGCGCAAAGTGGGGGTACCATTTGAAACGTTTTTGTTGGTTTACGTAGAAACTATGAGGTTGAATGGGGAAGGGTATCTTATGAGTCATTACCATTCCCCATCCATGTTGTAGAAAGGTTTTCTAGAAAAATCCAATACCTATTTTATTTCTAGACGTACAACACATTGTGCTGTCTCATATTGACACCCTGTATATATCCGAGTTCACGACATCTATCGATGTCTATCGGTTCCTCTATGCCAGCATTGTCTATTTCCTGTATTCTCCTCTTCTAATCTCCTTGCTTCCATGGCTTCCTTTGTACTCTTCATGCACGACATCCTTGGTCTTCCTCTTTTTCCTTTCTGTGGTGGTACTCAGTCATAAATCTTCTTGGCCATCTCTGTTCCTACATTGCATATACCACATAAATCGTTTCTGCTCTATAGTGTCGACAATCCTTCTCTCAACAGTCGGAAAATTAATATAGGATAATTTGCAAAATGGGAAAGATGGCTTTATTTATCCTGTATTAATTTCCGTCGTTATGGAAACAAATAGTAGGAAGTAAATTGAGTTGCCTACATTTAGGCACTTCTTAAAGAATCTTTGAGAAGCTCTATCCCTGAAAGGAAACACCTTTGATCATACATTTATTAACAAAAAATGTTTGTTTTCATGTATACTTTAAGCCCTAGAAGTTTGTCCCTGCAATTTATTAACACCCTGTATACTTCTCTACGCGGCCTTGGTATCTAGGTAATGCTAATCTAAATAATATTAATATCAACATGAATCGATAAGTTGTATCAGTAGTGCTACTACTATTACAAATCAGAAAGCAACAGTCAACATTACTTTATGTGAAGCAAGCTACGAACTTCTTTATTCATTTGGTACCTCGCATTATAGTCTAGCTAGATAATAGTGGTCTAATTCCCTTAATTATAATGTGTATGGTTATTTTGCATAAACCATCATTCCAGTAGCACTATAAATTATACGGAAAAAGATAGCCTTCTAAGCTGTAAACTTAGAATCCACATAATAGAAACTTATATTTAATTAGAAATATCATACATGTATATTCTATGGAATTAATACTACTGCCATTATCTATTTTCACCTAATGCTTTATATAGAACGAATCTAAAACATTAACTAACACTGTTTATATTTATCGTATGTGTTGAGTATACACAGATTTTGTAAAACGTATCATTCTAGGTAAAAACTGTAACCGTTGCTTCTGTAATACCTACTTATCTGATTTGAACCCATAATAGGCATTTAATTACGTTAATAATGATGTTTTATGTTGTTAAAGGTACTATCATTTTTGGATACCTCCCAGAAGTACCTGAAACTTTAACTAACGCATTTATATCAATTCTAATCCCTAAGTATTGTGTACGTAGTAAGTAGTATCTATA
>JABXWE010016331.1:0-12443 GCA_014611495.1 Limonius californicus | reverse complement strand
GCTTAGCTCTGCGTTTAGTTCTTCTTCTTGTATTGATATCGGAATGTTCCTAATAATAACTGATAGATTGGCGTTTTCTGGGTTTTGGTAGGTATGATACTTTAGATTGTTATTATCGTAATACTTCGTTAATGACCTATAATCGTCTGGATTGGTTAGATTAATTTTAAGCATATCGCCAGCGTTTGCGGAGGAAAAATCACTGATGTTTAGTTTTGTTATGTCTTTTATTACTTCTAGGTAATTTGTAGCGTGATGTAAAAATATTTGAGGTATTTTTCGGGGCTTAATTGTGGTACTACTGTTGTCTCTGTTATCTTTTGTGTTAGAGGAAACTTCTACACTGAGGGCGTGGAACTGGTTTTTCTTAACAAGATTGTCTACGTCAAATAAATAACGTTTGCATGGATTGTCTGAAGATGATGAATCCAGGTTACGTTTGTGGTTAGCGTCTGTGTTGGTCTCCATGGGTGTACCTGCGTTTTCTCCTTGAATTACGAGTTTAGGTGGACTAACTGTTGGTTTCATATTTAGATTGTGTTAATATATTAAATGGTTGACATAAAACGAGTGGAGCATTTAATTTTACGGAGGGGCGAAGGCCTACCTGCCCAGAAGGGCGGTAGCCGGTTGTAAGGCCGAACTATTGTTTAATTTAATTTTTATTGGGTATTATGGAAAGTTAAACGTATGTATGCTATCTTGTGCTCCAGGCGGGCTGGAGCGATAACACGTAGATTTTACTATCGCACTGTGCACTAGCGAACGAACTGAACGTGGTCGCGGACACGGGTCGACTGATTTCTGTGTTTGCGCTTATTAACAGTCTTAATGTTTACTTTTACAATGCGAGAGTACGCCGATGTCCATTACATGTACGATTTTGTAATGGAAACTCGGTAGCAGCTGCTTGAGAATATGGGTTGAGATTTCCAAATCGGCGACTACCAGACCGACGAGTTTTTCCACGAGAGCACAACCACCTACGTGAACACGGAACTTTCCCCAAACCGTCGACTGAGCGTCCAATACAGCAAGTACTAGACACTGAGGACAACATACTGAGAGAAATTGATTATAATCCCACCACCTCTGTTCGTCGTGTATCTGCACAAGTTAATGTACCACAATTGCGAGTTTGGAGAACATTAAACCGTCATGGTTTATATCCATTTTATATCCAGCCTGCTCAAGCCGTCTTACCTACAGATTTCGCTAGGCGTATGGCGCTGGATCATTCAATGTCGAAACCTACGTTCTAGGATCTCAAAAACGAATGGACCAATGAGCATGTTATCAATAATTCCACACCAGATATTTACGGTAAACCTAAGTTGATAATGTGACATTGTGATTTTGTGTGGGTTCTCCAAATACTAAGAGTGGCTGTCTTTCTGTTCATTAATTCATTGCTTGTAAATGTTGTCTCATCCGTGAATTAAATTCCATTACGTAGGTTTCGACTTTGAATGATCCAGCGGCAAAATTCCATACGACTAGCGAAATCTGTAGTTAAGAGGGCTTGAACAGGCTGGATATAAAATGGATATAAACCATGACGGTTTAATGTTCTCCAAACTCGCATTTGTGGTACATTAACTTGTCCAGATACACGAACAACAGAAGTGCTAGGGAAAGTTCCGTGTTCATGTAGGTGGTTGTGCACTCGTTGGAAAACTCGTCGGTCTGGTAGTCGCCGATTTGGAAATCTCAACCCATATCCTCTAGCAGCTGCTACTGAGTTTACATCACAAAAATCGTACATGTAATTCATATCGGCGTACTCTCGCGTTGTAAAAGTAAACATTATCAACACTGTTAATAAACGCAAATAGACAAATCAACTTTAAGATGTTTTACTGTTTGACGCACAAGTAAATAATATCATTTCCATAGTAACGTAGATAGTTTGTATCAAATACCACTTAATATCATTTATTGTTTCGGCTGTTACAGTATTAAACTAAAACAGGCCATAACTTCCTTAATAGTCGATTTAGAGAAAATGGCCACTCTTTAGTGTCAATTTCTTTTCACCTCACCACACATAGGTGAAGTAGTGACCTCACGTCATGGGACACCCTGTATAATGATGTTACAATATTTTTTGTTGCATTTAAGGATTTTTATGTGTAGGAAGACGGTTTCTGTACAAATAATGTCCTAAGGTTTTGTTGTTTTTTCTTTTTGTGTATCTCACGTAAACAGTGCGAGAAACTGCAATTTTTAGGGTCAACTTGACCGCCAAGATAATGAAATATCCCGGTATGTGCGTGTTTTAGGTCTGTATGATACGCCACAGAATTTTGTACAAAATTTTGTTCAAAGCGTTATTACAAAATTATGTGCCGTGTCATACAACAAAATTTTGTACAAAATTCTGTAGCTCGTGCTCCAAACTCTACAGAATTTTGTTCAGAAACAACGTCAAATCGATGCGCAAACGAACATTTTCTAGTGTTCATGAATGCTCACAGAGGGCAAAAGTAAATGTTTTACCATCTGTACTACCTAAAATCTCTTAACGCTAGCCATTCTACACAAACTTAATATTGTAACTCATAAACAAAAAAAAACCTTCCCGGACACGCAAAAATAATACATGCCAGGAGAAGAGAAGCAACATTAAAGATTATTTGAGGTTAGGGATGTGCAGCTAATAAAAACCTTCGTAGAAAAAATTTTTCAATTTTTTATTTTTTATTTCTACGTCGTAACGGCATGTGACGATATTTGTAAATTTGCATTTTTAATATTTATTCCTAAATGGAATATAAATAATTAATATAATGAGGTGTGTCTAATTCCACCTCATTTATTTTGAATATATTTTGAGTTATCTTGCATTATGGAATCTTGCTTTAATTTTTAAAGAATTATATTATGTTATTCTGAAGAAGGTCCCATGGGACTCGAAATATAAAAATTTTTTATTTCTGCGAAGATTTTTATTAGCTGCACATCCCTAACTTCAAATAATTAAAAACTTATCAGCTGTACTATTTAATCGTATTAAAGATTATGTAAACAAAAATAAACAATTATTATTAAACCTTCATAGATTTTTACCTTATCTACAGTAACATGATTATTTTGACGGTTTTCGCACAGGTGTCAACGTAATTTGCACCTATTTGCGCATGCTCACAGACAGAATTTTGTACATAATTCTGCACTAAATTCTGTTCCGTGTAATACGTGTTTTGCAGAATTATGTACAAAATTATGTTCAAAATTTTGAGCAATACTAAACAAAATTTTGTACAAAATTCTGTGCCGTGTTATACAGGCCTTAGACATAATTTACTTTTTAATTTGTCCGTTTCTACGGAAAGTTGTTTTTGAAGTGTTGTAGTGTTCGTATCCGCATTTACCATACTTGATTTCCTCTTAGTATAATAATGCCAAGAAAATATATCCCGAAAAAAGTATGTAGGCGAAATGTGAACTACACCCAAGAAACATTTTGCAAAATGTTTGCAGGAGGTGTTTGATAGAAAAATAAGTGCCAATAGGGAATTTGCTTTGTATACAATTCCAAGAGGAACTCTTATGAATAGGATACATAGACATAAAACATATGAAGGCCAAACAGTTTTTTTTTTATTGAAGAATACAATATCCAAAATTGACTACTGGCTTGTGTGGAGTGGGACTTAATAAGATGGATATTTGTTTGCCTGCCAATGCAACACAGTTATGCCAACCTCTGTTGTT
Source organism: Limonius californicus (assembly GCA_014611495.1). NCBI lineage: Eukaryota > Metazoa > Arthropoda > Insecta > Coleoptera > Elateridae > Limonius > Limonius californicus. The sequence continues at coordinate 8,726 of JABXWE010016331.1, read as the reverse complement.
AGCTTTGTACCCATAAAGCATTACTAGAACAATATATTGACTGAGCAAAAAAAATGCAAATAACCTCAACTTCAGTCGAAAAAGTCTTTTTCCAAGATAGGTAAAACAATTGTTTGAGTGCATGTCAGAAACAGCTAAAGCTAATGTAAGAAATAGATTTGCAGTCTGTGGAATTTAAGACAACAAAACGTTCGGAAGATCCCAATATTTTAGTTGCAAAATTATTAGTAGAATATGCGATAGAACAACGCAATCCCCAAAAAAGTTGAGTGTTATCCCCGGACGCTCTGTTGCTGCCGACGAGGCTGCTGTGATATGGAATGACTATGGAAGTATGCTTTCAACGAACAACATAAATGTTGCAAAATTTAAACTCGTAAACGAACCGGAAGACTCCTATTCCAGAAGATTTTGAATATGATTGAAGACAATAATCATAATCGTGATCCTCATTTATACTATTTGCGCAGTGTCGAAGCGGTGTGTGGCAAAGCTAAGCAGGGCCCGACTCTGAGGGTTACCGTGTTGGTGCGAAACCGTTCTTGACTTGCCTGGGGTGTGTGTGTGTGTGGATATTTTTTTATGGTCTTGTTACTCCTCTAATGCGACCGTAATACGTGGAGTGCCATTATATTTGATCCCCAATGGCAAATGGAGACTGGGACCCAGTACCGACTACCCAGGGAATTAAAGAAAAATTTCCGACCCCTGGAGTGATTCTAACCGGGAAGCGTTCGGACTATTACATCCAAAGCTTGGCTGTCTTACCAGTGAGCAACCCCAGCCCTTTTGAATATGATAGTTTATCTAATTAAATGTGAGAACAATCTCAAGGAGAAAGTGACCACGATGAAATTATGAAAGGTACGAGGGGGTATTGATATCTAGTTAGCCTGGAAAGTTTCTAGTAAAGAAAAAAAAATACGGTTGGTATTGTTACAACTATGATGGTTTATAAATAAGTTATCGAAGTTTGACATCCCTAAGTTGAACGGCGATCAAACTGTGAATTTTTGAAAACAGAATGGCTGAGAAAAAGATTGAATTTGAAAAAATCTACTTTCGGTCAGTTATTAAGTATTTATTTTTGAAAGGATTACCGAAATTTTTCGCTGACATGAAGAAACCTTAGGTGATCAGTGTCCTTCATACGCCACTATTAAAAACTGGGTTGCAGAATATAAAAGAGGAAGATCAGATGTTAAAGATGAGCACCACCCTGGAAGACCAATTTCGGTGACCACTTCGGAAAACATTGATTCTGTCCATGATATGCTTTTAGAAAATCGACGTAATGGGATTAAGAATATTACAAGAGCATTGCACATTTCCTAAGAACGTGGGTGTCACATCATTCATCACGACTTGGGTACGAGAAAGCTTTCGGCCAATTGGAATCCAAGATGCTTCAACGTTGATCAGAAGCGCGTTCGATTGACAACGCCAAAGGAAATTTGCCGCCGTTTTGCAGAAGATTCCTCAAACTTTTTGGATCTGCTTGTTACTATGAACGAAACGTAAATCCATCACTATACCCAGAGACTAGAGAGCAATCCAAACAGTGCAAGCATGTTGGTTCTCCACGATGCAAAAAATGCGTGTTCAAAAATCGGTTGGCAAGATTCTTGCTTCAGTTTCCTGAGACAAAGATGGGATAATTCTGATAGATTATTTGGAACGGAGTAGAACTACCACGGGACCATATTATACTGAATTGTTAACTAAATTACGTAAGATAACAAGTCGTTGATTGCACTACCAAACATGGATGAAATTGGTTTTGAATTGGCTGACCACCCGCCCAATTCTCCAGACTTAGCACCGTCAGATTATTATTTGTTCCCAAAACTCAAAAATCATTTGAAAGGTATTCGACAAATGATGAAGCAATATGTGCGGTTGAGTAGTGGTTTGCAGACCAAGACCAAGATTTTGTTAATGGCCTAGAATTACTTTATGAACGTTCTGCTAAATGTAAAAGTCTTAAAGGAGATTATGTTTAATAAATAAAATTTTGTTTTGAAATATTGTGGCGTTTTATATGGTAGGCTAAGTACCTATCAATACCCCCTCGTATCTCCCCAAGAAAATGGGTAACGGTGTTTTACCTTACAAAAAAGAGTATGAAACATGTCAGTGGACTTATACGTATTAAAGTTATATACAAATAATGATGAAATTAATATAAAATATTTGAGTAAAGTATGTCACAAAAAATTTGTATGGCACCTAAAGACGGCGTAGATACAGTTCGAATATTCTTCGTATCTTTGGTGCACCAAAAACCGCTCGTCAAGGTGACTTAGTGTTTAGTGAATACTTATAAATTCCATAAGTTGAGGACTTTCTCAAAATTTACATAAAAAATAATTGGATTGTTTTTTGAGTTCAAATCAATAATGTAATCTATTCGTTTTTTTAATGCATGCTTTCAAGTTCTTCACACTCTGTTACTGTCTTCAACTTTACTCTAATCTAATTCAGAGTGGGGATCTCGCTTATTATAAGAGATAGAAAGTCGTTTAAAGGGAGACAAAGTGTCTAAATTCATTACTGATTAATAATCTGTTCCGACAATTGAAATGTCTTAAACGGTGCCTTCGCAATTTGAAAAAACTGAAAATCGCGATTTCCCTAAATCTTTATTATGATTTTTTTCGTAATTTGTAAAATCATTCCTTAAGCAACAATTTACGCGTTATTGAACAGTGAACGTCTTTTATTTCTAGGATGATTTGTCTTTTATTGCGCTCAACTTTTTCTTATGGGTGCAATTTATGCTGTGTTTTATTTTGTGCTTAAATGACGAGATATGGTTACAATTCCACAACACCGCAGTCTTAAGGCGTGTTGTGTCTCATATCATGCCGCCTATTCAGTGAAGAGTTTTGCCGTTTCTATCCGGTTTAGTAGTCTCGTCACTAGGTTTTCTGTTGTTAGAGTTTCTCGATAGTTTGCACCTCCCAGGGGTGTATATCTCCATCTGCCAAGAGCTTCACAGTCGAAATTGATATGAGAGGCTGTTTCGTCCTCCTCATAACAGAGTCTGCAGATAGATTCTTCCCTTTGGATGCCCATTGAATACATGTGTTTTCGAAGGTGGCAGTGACCGGTTATCAGCCCCGTCACTAGCCTGATTTGGAGTATGCTTAATCGCAGTCATCAGTCAGTTTCTTTTATGGTTTCCTTAGCATTACTGTGCCTCAATCCACTCACGGAGTTCCAGTGGTTTTGTTGTGTTTTGTTTGTCCACCAAATCAACCAGCTGCGTACTGTGGTTTTGGTGACTCCAAATGCTCATTCAAGGCCAGTAAAAGGTGTTTCTGATCCCAGTATTTTCATTGCCTTGTGTACCCTTGTGCCCCGGCACCCACACTAGGCTTGCCTTGTTGTGGTTTGTCAGAGGTATTAGGTTTTGTAGACCATCCCAGAGTAATCGTGAGTTAATCCGGTGACTAACTAGGGCTTTTATAGCAGCCTGGCTATCTGTTAGGACGATAATATCGTTCCCTTTGTCATTTCTTTTAATGTTCTCCTGTTGACGTAAGTCTATAGAGTGAGTTTCTGCTTGGTATACTGTGGGTAGATTCGCCATATATCCCTGCACCAGTGCCGTTGTCAGTTTTGGATCCATATGTATTATCCTCTTGTTCCAGTGTAGTTGGATGTTGAAGGGTTTATTGTAGTTTTGCCTGATTGGCATCATGTCACTTCTCATTTGTAGTAATGAATTTGTGATAATGTTTTCTACACGGGTGTGTCCAGAAATAGTACCGGTTTTCGAGCTCTGATTGTATTTCAGCCTATACGCAGCTAACCTAGCCTCCGCTTTGATTATGATAGCAAGAGGAGGCAGGCTTAGTAGGGTTTCCATGGCTGCTGTTTGGGTGCTTCTCATCGCACCTGTGATACACAAGCAAGCAAGTCTTTGGAGTTTGGGTAGCTCCAACCTAGCTTGTCGTTGTTCCACTTTAGGCCACCACACCAGCGCTCCATAGATAACCAGGTAAGCCAGTGTACCATGCTTGGTTGAAGTCCCCAGGTTTTGCCCAGTGCTCGATTTGTTGCCATAAGGGTTATCTTGTCTATATTTACAACTTTGCAGATTTGTGATTTCCAGGCTAGTTTTGCATCCAGGATAATACCTAGATATTTAGCATCCTGACTAACCTGCAGTTGTTCATTGAAAAGGTTTGTCAGTTTGAAACCGTCCAGTTTCCGTTTTCTAATGAATGGAACCAGTACCGTTTTTTGTGGATTTACACTGAGGTTCTCCTTGGCACACCATCTTTCCACAATGCCTAGAGCTCTGAGACCGTGTCATCGAACTTCACCGAGACGAGTATTACCAGATCATCGGCATATCCTTATTTAGTTCGACTAGAAATTCGTCCACTACCAGGTTCCACAGCAGAGGTGATTATACTCCCCTCTGGGGGGGGGGGTCATCCTTTGGCAGCTACTTTCTGCATCATTTCACCAGATAGGTTTCATTGTATTTTTCTATCATAGAGGATGTTGCTAATTCACCTACAAATTGTGTCTTCTACTCCACGATTTCTCACCGTAGCTATCATTGACTCGAATGAGGTGTTGTCAAAGGTTCCCTGGATGCCAAGAAAGCTGCCAGGGAAATCGTCTCTTCTCCTCGCCAATTGATGAAGAGCGGTCTCGCGTGATTTTCCTGATTGACAGACATGTTGGTGGGAATGAAATAGACTCCCTGGAGGGGAGCTTTCCCTGATATGTCTGTCGATCAGTTTTTCTATCAGCTTTATCATAAAAGATGATATGTTAATAGGTGTGTATGCCTTTGCCTAAGAAGAATACCTTCCAGGTTTAGGCATAAAATGCACACTGATAGGGAGTACGTTTCCTGAATTCGTCGATGTGTCACACGTGAAACTTAGTTTACATTATATTTAAAAATTTTCAAAAACAACGTATGCTCCACCAGCATATATCAAGTAACGTAAGACGCAGTTGTAACGCATGTAACCATGGAAACGGACGAGTTTCTTGACATTTGAGTCAAGTTTATGTAAAAAATTTGCCCATTTGGACGTATTCAGAAATATTTGTATTTAAGAAAATTACTCGTTTTTTGTGTTCAGGGTTATTTGTCCGTGTTTGGAATTGCCAAAAACTGTAGAAAAACAACTCTCCACAAGGGCTACATGTTAATTGCTTTTGTTTGCTAATTGCTTGCCTGATTGACGTAAGAGCTATCAGATAGAGATATGTCCGCTTTCTCACTGTACTTTAGCATGACTATTGTAATTGATAAACGTTTGGAATATTTTGTCTTGTATATATTTTCTTTTTTAACTAATTAGATGATTTAGCCAAACCTAGGTTTCTCGTTTTTATAGTATAGTTACCTCGCCAACCAAAACTTTCTTATATAAAGAGATGCATAATCAGTGAAACCTTTAATGTTTTAACGTTAGTTTTTTATGAACGTGTCAGAATATAATTTTTAATTAAATGGATGTATAATTAAATACACGTAACAAAAGTAACATGCATGTTACACAGCCTTATATAATAGCAGTTTATTACCGAATGACAATTTCGATTTTCGACCTAGAAGCCAATGCATGTGTGAGTACTTCAGATCGAGTTGTGTTCGTTTGGTTTTTATACGAGTACGCCAAGTTAACCGTTGGCCCAAAAGTAGCCCAAGTTATTTCATTTCCATCTTAACCGAAATGGGGACACCGTGCAGGTATTATACCGGTTAATAAATGTGACTTGAACTGACTTCGATTGCTTTACTGTAGTTTACTATCCGTGAATGTAGTAAATATAGTATTTTCCGTTTGTGGTATATCCCTTTTATATAACAAATAGAGAAGATGTCTAAGTACACTGGTTAGCCGGTATCGGTGGTCTAGTGGTTAGCGCATTTGCCTTTAGATCCGAGGGACGCAGGATCAAACCTGGCTGAGGTTGGCGAAATTTTTCTAGCGGGGAAAAATCTGAAAATGCGCCTTCTGTCGGATAAGAAGTAAAGCCGTAGGTTCCGTGCCACTGCAATGTGTGACACACAATATTTAGTTTTTTGGACATATTTACAAACGGATACACATAATCAAATTGTTTCTTAAATATTTAATTTAGTTGAAAATTTTGCAAAGGTAGCTTCTACATTTTGTAATAAGCGCGATCCGCACGTCGAGAATAAGATATGCCCAGTACTGTATAACAGAGAGGTTACCACTAAGCTGGATCTAGTTATATTTTTTTGAAAATTCTGTGTTGGTAGATCATTTATTAATATTTTGTTTTCCTACATAACAATATCTTTACATGTCTACCGCTTAGAATCTATCGACCCGTTTAAATAGTAAATGTACGGACGCTAATACGTCCACTGAAGGCATAACATGTATTGAGAACACCGGTAGTTTATATAAAGATGGTACATGTGCGAGTATAAAGATAATTGTAGTTTACTATGTTACAGAAAACATTTGCACAAGACCGTTACTGTTTAATAATACAAGCAGTCCAACTCAAGACAATGTCAATTCTGTCGGAAGTAAGCGTTTGATAGAAACTTATGTGACTAACCAAGTGTTGCTGAATAGGCCTATAAAAAACAAACGAGACCAAAAGAACTGTTTGCAGAAAATTAGTAAATTTACCACGGATTATGTCGGAACCACCAGGTAGGTTGTGTAGTTTATAATGCATTGAGTCAAATTAATTTTTATTAATTATGACGGGTACACATAAATTGTAAAATAAAATGCACGAAAGAAAGATAATAGGTGGGCACAGTATATGATAAGAGATTAATACGAAAGCGATCTTAGAAACTATAATAAATACTGCTTAAATAGGAATAGAATTAGTACATTTCTCATTATGTTTTCTCGATTTACTGTATGGTTTACTAGGTATTCGGGAAACATAAACAAAATGTCACTTTGTTTCAACCGTTTCTTCCAATGAATGTAGAAAACAAATTTGATAAAGTAATAAAAGAATGATAATTTAATTTTTTATACTAAAGATATGGTTCTACACAATTTATTAAGTATCACAAAAACAAAAGTAGGTATTGTACTTAATTATGGTCACTTTTACGCGTTCATAGCATTATGATACATTTTGTAAGAGTGTTGTTATTAAAATCGCGACAACTGCTCTTTAACTGATACATTTTTATCACAAAAATTTTAAGTTAGTTAGAAATTTTTTGATTGATCCGCTTAAGTGTAGTATTTACTTATTACACTTAGTTCTTTCGTTAGATGCAACGAAAGGTCCTTTAGCACATACAGTTCCAATAATTATGGCCATAAACTTTTTACATATAATATATGAGTGTAGGGTAACGGTCAACTGCAGCTTCGATGTCCTTCCTTCATTCAGTAATCAATAGGCATGTCTAACAAGCTGCAACCAAAGTTTTGGAATAAGAGGCCTGAGAAAACCTTGTACTCGTAGGTTTTCCACCGATAAATTATGTTTAGCCCTGATAGTATTACTATCACATGATCAATACTTATGATTCCTGGACTTATTTTAGTGGGGACCACAATGTGCTAAATGTTTCGTGAGTCTATCAAATTCAATTTTACAGCTCTGCATCAAAATTAGCTTGAGGTAGTTAATCTTCCTATTTCGTAAATACCTTAGTACATGAAAGAGGTCTTTTGCCTACATTCGTACACTCGTAGGTTTTCCACCGCTAAATTATGTGCAGTCCTGGTAGTATTACTATCATATGTTCAATGCTTCTGATTCCTCGACTTGTTTTAGTGGAGCCCATAATGTGCTAAATGTTTCATGAGTCTAGTAAATTAATAATCTTTATATTTCGTAACAGCTTTAGTACATGCACGACGTCTTTTGGCGACATTCGTCCACTGGTAGGTTTTCCACCGCTAAATTATGCTCAGCCTTGGTAGTATTACTATCACATCTTCAGTGCTTGATTCCTCGGCTTATTTTAGTGGGGCCCATAATGTGCTAAATGTTTCTTGAGTCTAGCAAATTTATAATCTTTCTATTTCGTAAAAACTTTAGTACATGAACCATGTCTTTTGGCAACATTCGTGCACTGGTTGGTTTTCTTCCGCTAAATTATGTTCCGCCCTGGTAGTATTATTATCACATGTTCAATACTTACGATCCTACGGCTTATTTTAATAGGCTCCAAAATGTGTTAAATGTTTCGTGAGTATCAAAATTCAATTCTACAGCTCTGCATCAAAATTAACTTGAGGTAGTTAATCTTCCTATTTCGTAAAAACCTTAGTGCATGGACGAGGACTTTTGGCGACATTCGTACACACGTAGGTTTCCCTCTCATAATGTGCTAAATGTTTCGTGAGTCTAGCAAATTCAATTCTTCAACTCTGCCTCAAAATTAGCTTGAGGGAGATAATTTTCTCATTTCGAAAAACCTTAGTACATGAACGAGGTCTTTTGGCTACTTTCTTGTATTCATAGGTTTCCTATCGCTAAATTATGTTTAGCCCTGGTAATATTATTATCAAGTGTTCAATACTTATGTTTCCTCGACTTATTTTAGTAAGATCCATAATGTGCTAAATGTTTCGTGAGTCTATCAAATTCAATTTTACAGCTCTGCATCAAAATTAGCTTGAGGGAGATAATTTTCCCATTTCGTAAAAACCTTAGTACATGAACGAGGTCTTTTGGCTACTTTCTTGTACTCATAGATTTCCTATCGCTAAATTATGTTTAGC
>JABXWE010016323.1:0-19788 GCA_014611495.1 Limonius californicus | reverse complement strand
TATTATATTTTTCTCTAAATTTAAATCTAATTTAAAGTGATACTCTGCTATAAACTTTTACATTAGTTTTATGGATATTTAGATCTTTGACTAAACATTTCGTTAGTAATAATAATACTTCAAAATAGCAGTTTTCTACGTGACTATAACTTAATTTACATCTAAAGTTTTCTGCAAAATTATAATTATTTCTGCTTTCAAATATTTGGGCTTTTTAAAGCTCGAATAGCGGATTTGTGTTGTGATGGAGTAATAAACAATACGAGATTCGTTTGAAATGCTCTTATTATAATATAGAAAAAATCAGTTTTGACCTTTTTCAGCAATACAAGTTTTCACGACTTTAACTTTTTTATTTAACAAAATCTCTTTCCGCTAACAGAATACTTTTTCTTTTTCCTAATCATATCTCTTTTACCTTTCAATGTCGAGTTCCTTTCGCTTCGGGTTTTGGTTGTTTCGCTAGGCACCAAGAAGTCGTGGGGCTCATTGACCCGCAGCTTATTGGAAACCCCATTTCACATTAATTATTGGGGACACCCCTCTTATGAACAACATGGTGTTAGTATGACATCCGGGACGGATCGACTGTTAACGTGTTCGCTGCTTGCATGAAGCGCCTTTTTGGAAGTCTTGGGACTCCCATTCAATTACTGACCAGAAAGAGGGATGCTTAAGTTTCCTAATCGTACGTGAATGACCATGCTAGGTGTGCAACGCGAGATTCAAAAAATGGGTTTTTGGCATAAACTGTGGGAGCTTAGAAAGTCAACAGGTACTACTACCTCTTAGTGCATAGCGATAAAGCAGAACCCGAAGCGAAAAGGAACTTGTCACTTAAAGGTAAGAGGGACATGATTGAGAAAGACAAAGCATTTCGTTATAATCCTATAATCAATTTTTACTTCTTTAAATAAAAACACCCATTTGTATCACGTACTAAAAGTATTATACAATAGGCCAAAGTAAATCAGATTTTTTTGAGTAGAAAAGGTCTAGCCAGACAGGCTAGCTATCTCCGTTTTTTATGTATGTATGAGCGGGGGTGCTACAACTTCAGCCGCATCCCGCATTTTGATCGCCATCTCCTCCTATCCATCCGTTCGTCTTCCTCAATAAGTCTGTCCCTCATTGTTGCTCCCACTCCATTTATCCATGCCATGGTGGGTCTTTCTCTCCTTCTTCTATTTCTTGGGGTATAATGGAACACATTTTGGCCATCGCTCCTCTCCCATCCTCATCATATGCCCATACCATAAAAGTTGTCTTGTTTCTATCCTCTCTGTAGTCGATCTTCTTATATTACACTTCCCAAGTATTTATATCGTTGGCATTTTCTTATTTCTTGTATTGTTAGGTTCGGGTCTTCCTGTTCTTCTCCTATCCGGAGATATTCCGTTTTTCCTAGCTTGATATTCATGCCCCAGTTTTCAAATTCTTCTCTAAGCTTTCTGAGCATGTAATCTACGTCCTCTTCACTATTTGCAATAGGCAATTGATCATCGGCGAAGAAAAGAATTTTTGAAGAGCGGTCATTGATCTACAGCCCCATTGGTTCCTTTTTAAGTTATAGATAAACAAAGCATTAACAGATTGGCAGAAGAGATATAAATACGTACATAAATACATAGAGACCAAGACTATTTGCATACGGTTGTATTCGCATATGACAAGATATCTACGCGTGCTAATAGGAATGATATTGACATTAAGATTAGAAACTTGAAAGTAACTTGCGATAGATAACCGACTTTTAAAAACTTATAAAATATAGTTCATGGTAATAAGAAAACAGGAGGCCGACTTATACAAATTATGTAAACTTCTGCACGGTCATATCAAAGGAAAAAAACATATAAATGAAGGTATCTCTATCAGAATAATGCAACAAAAACCAACTCTAAACAAACTGAACTCAGTATTATTGTTTAAATTTCTAAAATATACGACTGTGATATAATACAATATTTTGAAACATAATCAGACATGTTGAAACTGACACAAAGATATAAACCAAGAATAAATGCAGCAGAATTGAATTTACTAAGAAGGAGCTGCAGAACATCTAGACTGGAACGCATATGAAATAAAGAAACATATAAGAAAATGCAGACGGACAGGACAGGGACTGAGTACATAAAAACAATTTAATACGGTCTGGCCACACAGTCCAGAAACTTCATAAATGATGATTGAAAAAATGCAAATGAATTGAGATTAGCATGCGATAGAAATCTGTAAATACTACAGAGAACAGTCGCGAATGTAAATAATAAAAATAAGCTGAACAATATGTTTAATCAAGAATATGTATGCAGACAACTACTGGATACTATGAAGATAAGATTTTACAACTGTTCATATGACAGATGAAACAATTCTTTGCAGCAATAATTTCAAAATGAAAATTTTTAACTAATCCTCGTATATATTTTCCGTATAACCATATTAACACATCAAATAAAATTATTAGTTCCCTAAGGCGACAAAATTACGTAAAGGATGACTTGTTCACACCCTTCGAACGGTAGGAATTGGTGCTTGAAATGGGAAAAGGCGATATCGCTTTGCTACAAACATGCAGAGACGCCAGGATCACACACCCTGTCCTAACTATTAGTCCCTTGTCATGTAAGAGCACCACGGTCGCGTTCCTTAGCCCATATTTCACTCGGCTCTCGATAAATTCGGGAGCTTTATCACGCCTCCAAAAATCGCAGCTTTAATGATGTTATAAAACAGATACCGTCGGACTTAATACAGTGACTTATTGTTTTCCGTACGTGACCGAAAATATCGGGTCCGATACCAATGCGGCTACAATAAAAAGAACAACGAATGGGCCCGCAACAAGAATTTCACATTTCCTGATCGGAAAAACACCGGTTTGCGTCCCATACAAGCAATCGATACAAGCGGCCCCAGCCAACGAGATAATTCCCGTCATCTTAGAAACATAATACATATCAAATAACCCGTAAAATATGCATTATTTCCATTCGTATAACTCGCACAGTTGGTTAAGTAAGTTGACGTGAAGGAAAGTGTTCCAGACTGTGAAATATTGTCCGTACGCGATGCTAAATTTGCCATCTCCCAGTGGAGCACCGGCACGCGGGTGGAACTGAGACGACATGATTAATAGCACGCCTATGAGTAAGACAGATACCTGCAGGAAATGTGCTCGTTCCCCCTGGAAACTGCTCCAGTCCATGTCATATTTCGATGTTGGACAACGCCATTTCGTCTCTTATTGCTTAAGTAATAATGCATGGAATTCTTCCATAAATTTGCATGCCTTGTTTGATTACACCATTAATTTTATACACTTTATTTTCAACCAAAATGAATACAACCATTAATCCCCCAGGAATTACTTCTGGGAACATTTTAAAACCTTGTTTCCCTCATTCCATCATTCATATATTTTGATTATCTACAAAATTGACTTACAATTGAATTCTGTCACAATGATATGTTAAAAGATTAACGGAATAAATTCTGTGCGAAATATGTTTTCTATTGATTTTAATTCGTGAATTTCTTTTTATACATCGTTCACGTTTACTAGCATCTAGCCAAAATCTTTACCGTGCTTCTGCGTAATAATTTACGAAATTTTCTCAAAAAATAATAAATATATTTTTCATAAATAAAAACGATTTCTGTGATAGGGGATGTGGGTTGTATTCTTCATCGAAGACTACAACATTGTCTTCTCTAAATTTGACCGTAACTCGGGCGTCCTGTTTTCTTACCAGATTTACATAAAAGCTTAATTTCACAGAACTGCAAGGCTACAACGTTGTCTTGTATAAATTTCACCGTAACCCGGGCGTCCTATTTTCTTACCATTTTTACATAAAAGCTTAATTTCACAGAACTGAAAGGCTACAATGTTGTCTTGTATAAATTTCACCGTAACCCGGGCGTCCGGTTTTTTCCCATTTTTACATGAGAGCTTAACTTCACACAACTGATTTGTGCGATAGGGGATGTGGGCAGTATTCTTCTAAATTTGACCGTAACTCGGGCGTCCTATTTTCTTACCATTTTTACATAAAAGCTTAATTTCACAAAACTGAAAGGCTACAACGTTGTCTTGTATAAATTTCACCTAACCCGGGCGTCCGGTTTTTTTCCCATTTTTACATGAGAGCTATTACGGGCCAAACGAGCTTTTCCGTCGACCCGTAACCGGATAGGTGGAAAAAGGCCTACAGCTTAGCTCAGAGGAGCAGGGGGAGTTCACGGAACTCGCTTACGGAAGGAAATCTTCGTAGTTGTGTACAGGGTAAGTCAAAATTAGTGGACGCCACCTTCTAAATACAGCTGAGTGTAGGTCCTCGTAGAAGGCCGAGAGGCCAGCAGCTTACGGGAATCGAACTCACCTTTATTGTGCCTCCTCCTATATGTATGAAGCTTGCAAAATTTATACACAAACAAATACAAATACAAAATAATAAAAGATATACTGAATTTTAAGTCACGTATAAGGAAGTCATTGGCAATACAACCGAATGACAGCAACAGGTAATTTTGTTTAATTCTATTTTACAAATATTATTATTTGAGCGCTCAAGCCAAGGAACTCGCCGTCGTTGGCGCACGTATTTAGTTCAATCGACTACGCAGCCAGCGACGCCAGAGCTTACAGGAAAACACAATATATATAAAAACTTCTCTCATACTTTGTACTACAAACAAAGACAGTCCGCGACTGAAGGTCGCTTCTTGTTTCCAAATAAAAAAAGGTTCAATGAGGTTGGATTTTGCAAGTAGCGCGTAAGGTTTCGCTTCACAAAACACCAAACTTTAGTTTTTACCTTGAATTTTGATGCAGGCAGGCACAATTTCGAGGAGTTGAACAGATGATGGTAAAAATCCGCAGGTACGCCCCTGAAGACTGAGTTGAATGGAGTCAACACCAAGGTCCCGAAACTTTGATGCAATCATCGCACCGACTGTACTGCCAGAGGGTCAGGAACTGGGCTCGATACTTAATCCGCCAAAAGCGATCGGCTAATTCACAAAGAATTGCCTTTACAGGGATAAAATCCAGGGTTTTCTTTAAATCCGACAGTTGTCGATGGTCTGTTTTTACCCCTTGGTAAAATAACGAGACGAAACTCACCCATAATGGATACCCATCGAAAAACCCAAAAGCCGCCCCTGCAGCACTTAACTTATTTACGGCCCCACGATTGATGTAATTTCGGAGACCGGAGTCATTGAAGATCGAAAACTGACTTTTTAATTCCGTAACGGCCCTTGTAGATGGACTCGAGCGACCGGAGCCATCAGAGATGTTAATCTGACTGCCTGTTAAACGCAACGCAACCGTTCATTCTCCCAAAAGATTGCAACATATTTGGACACAATTCTAGAACGAAAATTAACAGGCGTGACTTTCGAGAGAAGCCCAAAAACATTTCCTAAATGCTAGCACTGTTTAATAAAGAAATTCCTGGAAATCCTGTCTGATCGGCGAATATAGCTTACAAAGCAAAAACCTTGAGACTAGTTTGGTCATAAATTAATTTCTGAAAAGGAAATACTAACAAAACTGTAACCATCATAAAACTGCAATTAAAATCACGTTTTTAATTTCTATAGAGCGGCAATCAAATTGCGAAGTTAATTTATATAGAGCGGTACTTTTTAAAAGAACATAACAGAACTAAATTTCACACGACTGATTCATGAGATAGGGGATGTGGGTAGTATTCTTCTAAATTTGACCGTAACTCGGGCGTCCTATTTTCTTATCATTTTTACATAAAAGCTTAATTTCACAGAACTGAAAGGCTACAACGTTGTCTTGTATAAATTTCACCGTAACCCGGGCGTACGGTTTTTTTGCCATTTTTACATGAAAGCTTAATTTCACAGAACTGATTTATGTAATAGGGAATGTGGGTAGTATTCTTCGTCGAAAGCTACAACATTGCACGTCTAAATTTGACCGTAACTCGGGCGTCCTGTTTTCCTACCATTTTTACATAAAAGCTTAATTTCACAGAACTGAAAAGCAACGAAGCTGTCTTGTATAAATTTCACCGTAACCGGGGCGTCCGATTTTTTCAACATTTTTGCATGAGAACTTAGTTTTAAGAACTAATTTATCCGATAGGGGATGTGGGTAGTATTCTTCGTCGAAAGCTACAACATTGCCTCGTCTAAATTTGACCGTAACCCGGGCGTCCGGTTTTTTTGCCATTTTTACATGAGAGCTTAATTTCACAGAACTGATTTATGTGAAAGGGGATGTGGGTAGTATTCTTCGTCGAAAGCTACAACATTGTCTTGTCTAAATTTAACCGTAACTGAAGCGTCCTGTTTTTTACCATTTTTACGTAGAAGTTTAACTTCACAGAACTGAAACGCCACAACGTGGTCTCGTATAAATTTCACCGTAACCCGGGCGTCCAGTTGTTTTTTACCATTTTTACATGAAAGCTTACTTTCACAGAACTGATTTCTGTGATAGGAGGTGTCGGTTGTATTCTTTGTCGAAGGCTACAACGTTGTCTTATTTAAATTTCACTGTAATCCGGGCGTCCGATCTCTTCTAGTTGCCGACAGCTTATAGAAATATTTATTAATATATGCTAGGCACATCAAAAGATGAAAAATTGAGTAGAAAACGCAAACATGCAAAATTTCTAGTTGCGTTTAAACCGCTCACTGGCGTTAATGATTGGTCATAGCAATTGAAATATGCTGATGCAAAATACTTATAATAATTGTTTCTATTATTTGGCATATCTATATATTAGAACATTGAAATATTGGGCTTAAAGTTGATTTACTTTCATAAATATCTGCGTTCAAAAAATATACAGTGTATTGTGTAATAAAGTAAAGTTAAATTATTACCGAGTACAATCTCTATTAATTTATATATTTGGGATTTCTGATATCTGTTTTAGGTTTTAGTTTGTATGACTCGATGATTTTAGTTCTGAATTTTTGTTTGTCTTCAAATTTACTATTACAGTGCCGATGTTCTATATATTTGTTTCCTTTTTGAAGTCATCTACGAGGCCCATGTGTCTGATTGTTACTTGCAATGCACGTTTAAATTTTTCTTTTTAAATATTACTGTTTCACCCACTTTGCTCATTTCCAGCTTACGTAACTGATTCCTATATTTACCATTGCATCTACTATTGTTAGTCAATGTTTTTTCTGGGTATTTACAAGAAATTGCGTTAATTTTCCGGTGAAATCTCCTTTAAGTTATTTTTCGCTTGAAACACTTTTCTTGCACATTTTTCTTCAATGCTATAAACTAAATTGAATCGCTTAACGACACTGTGTTTCCCTAATTTTGGTGAATAATTGTATAGGGGAAACTTGGGCTACTTATTTCAGTAATCTTTACAAGCACTTCATTTAGAGGAAAGTTTACGCACTTTTTGTAACTGATCTTCATCTAAGATGTCCTTTTTAGTCAAACAGGCGTTTCGTTGAAAAGAAATTCAAAAGGATTCCGCAAATAAATATCAAGAATTAAGGGGAATTTCATAACTGATACTCATGAGATGAATTTGGTAATAAATTTTCGTACTGTTCCAAAGAACAGTACTTAGGTATTGACGCGTATTATTTTAAATATGCATAGATTTAAATATCTTAAGGTGTTTGAAATTATTTTGGCTTTAAAGCAATTACATTTTCTTTTTATAGGTGCCATTTTTATGGATGCAGATTGGCCATCATCTTCTGATGACACGACAACATAACATTCTCAGTCAATGTACGTTGACTATATAAAATCTAATAGGATTGATTTCACACGGTGGTTTAAGAAAATAACTTTGGAAATCCCCTTCCCACCACGATATGTAGAACACCTAAATATGTATTTTGGCAACTAAGGTGCCATCTTCATTAAGAACTCGAACTAATTAAAGTAACTTGGCGGAGGAATACCTTTGGAGATAAGTCCTTCATCAACCCAACAATTGAAGTCCAATGCTAATAATTTAACAAATAAAGGCTTAATTACTAAATCCCTGTTAAGGTTCGTTACGCCTAACCGGTTAAGTAATTATTTTCAACAAATGAATTGAATGTGAGTTAGGAATTGGCCCATTATCTGAATTTAAAAGAAAGAAGAAGAAAATATGAGTGCTCTCATCTTCTTCTTAAGTTTCCTATCCGATCCGGATATTGGCAACCATCCTGGCCACTAATACTTTGTTGACTACGGTTCTAAATAATTCGGTTGTGGTCTTACCAAACCACGTTTCTCAAATTTTGTAGCCATGATACCCTCCTTCTACCCGGGCCTCTTTTTCCAAATATCTTTCCCTGCAGTATATTCTGTAGGCGCTGGTATCTATTGGCGTTTCGATGATATGGCCCATATATTCGAGTTTTCTGACTTTTACTGTATTCAATATTTCTGTCTTCTTTTGCATTCTTCGGAGAATCTTGAGGATACAGCCACATTTGGAAGGCTTCTAATTTTTTACTTGTGGCCTATGTCAACAATGTTAAATTTTAATAATAATAGTAGATAATTTCAGTAGACACTTTCTTTAACAATTTTAGATTTTCTAATTTTCTACGGTGTTCTGTCGGTTAAATATGTTAGGCAACAGTTAATTTTTGAAATGAGGTACATGTTCTTTAAACCTGATCTCATCAACATTACGTTTAGTTTGCCCAATATATTTTACATTGCAGTGAGAACAGTCAATTTCGTAAATCCTCAACTTTTGCAAAGTTTTCACTTTCTCTATAGGGTTTCCCAACAACTTCCGAATGTAGATATTTGAATAAAATACAATTTTGAAATTTACTTGTTTGCGTATTTTATCAAGGTGTTTGGTTAAGAGATGTAACGGAATTTTTATGAAATTTACAGTTATTTCTAATAACCAATACGTCAAAAAAAGATAGCTTTTTTCTAATTCATACGTGAATTTTATTGACTGAAATGTGGCATTTAATTGGTTAACGATATCATCAATGTTGTTTGTAGTAATATCGAAAACAGCAAAAATATCATGCACATACCAGATCCATACCATGGGGATGTATTGTGTATTATTTCTTACTGCAATTTCAAAATTACTCATAAAAAGATTTGCAAGATTTTAGTCTATAGAATAGACGTATTTTAAATTGAAAAGCCTATAATTTATATTGCAGTTTCTATTTCCTTAGTACTCTAACCTTGCTGTTAAATTGTTTCTTATCTAGTTCAGTGCTTTCTTCTCTTCCATTATACCTTTACTTGCTGCAGATTGTGGGTAGATGCAGGCAGCACTCGGTTGCTTGGTGTCTTCGAAATACAAACTCTCTTTCATGTATTTAAACATACATACATCATCATCAACAGCCTTTCCGTCCCACTGCTGGGCATCGGCCTCTTCTGTGCCACGTGTTTCTCCTCAGCGCTAAGGTAGAACACGGGAGCCTACAGTTTAACGTCGAATCCGAACGACAGAAATTCCAGAGAAGGTTTTTAGCATTAAGATCCCACGGTTGCAAGCCGAATTTGGAAATTGTGTGTTGTGGGTTGCAGATAAGATTTTTATAAATCTGCATAGTTCTGCTTAGGTTTCGAACCCAAACCAGAATTGACGTTTTATTCAGAAAGCGAGCGCTCTACCAACTAAGCTACCACCACACATACACACATCATAGTCATGCAAAATATAACAATATGCAGAGTGATTTACTAAACTAAAACATAAAAATCAATTTAAATCCACAGCATATTATGCTCGCTTCGATTTTTCGAATCACCTCAGATCGGATTTTATTTAAAAGTTGAGATTCTATCGGCGGACGATATCATAACGTATTCAATTTGTGATCAAAATTTCGTCTTTAATCGTAGATCTTTGAATTTAGAATTGAAATATAATTATTTTCCTTCAGAGCCCCAAACTGCTAACCTCAATGTCCTTGGCCATGTTGAGAAAGTGCTGAACGCATTAGTACCTTTTTAAGCTCCACCACAACTTATCTGGTAGTTTTAAAGGAAACGTGGGGCGTAGCCTACGAGCTCAACTAGTAACACCTTATTGGCACACTGGCTAACTAACTGTTCATGTGTAGTTTATAGATATCTTGCAGGTTATAAAACATAGAATATTGCTGTCCGCACCGAAATTAAAACTTCAGAAGTAGATAAATTGTTTGGTTATGATATAATAAATTAATCTCCTGTTTAAATTTAGACTCTCTTTAAATATTTTGAATTTTTATCTTTATAAATTGAATCATATCTTAGTTTGTTTTGTTTAGATGTTTTCCCTGCTGTGGAGTGTTTATCTGTACGAATTTCAGTTCGCATTGTAACTTTCCTTCATTTACGTCTCAAAAAACAGACACTTAGGAGACACATAGAAAATTCTTTAATCTCGGGAATTTGTTTAAATGCAAATTTATTTTTAATGGGGAAACCAATCCCACTTTCTGTGCGGGTTACAGCGCTCAAAGACTGAATTATTTATTTCTGCTAGCATTAAAAAAGTTCGCCTTAGGCACAGTACAACCAAGTTTTCAATATTGAAAATTGCTCCACTGACGTATTAACAACTAATAATAACCTGAATATATTGATCTTCCATAGAATGATATTGGTTTCAAATAAATCACTTTTATTACAATTTAATCCAATTATTGCCGGTTTATAATTAAATTAAACTTCTTACAATAGAAAATCTACTGAAATATGTACTTGAAAAATTTTCTTTGAACTTATTGAATTTTGCGCTTGATCAGAAAAGCTTCTGCATAACGCAAAGGGAACGCCTTCGTTTGTACTAATCACCTTATGGAATAACATTAGCATTATGATTGGGAGAATTGCGGTTAGCTCCGTGGTTTATAATTATATAAATTTAACTTCAAGCTACGCCGATCAAAGAGGATCACTGTAGTGTGCTAGGATATGGAACTATCGTTAACATGCCCGGAAATAAACTAAAATTAGAAACCTCTGAAATAGCCTTTAGAGGTAGGTGACGCAAAAGAGTAGATATTTTACGGGTGTAAGAGATTCATGCAATCGCTCTTTGGCTAGCATAATATAAGATAGCTTCCAGATAGCCGGGTTCAAATATTCGCTTACAGCAACATTGATAGTATGAAGTAAATTGAATGAGCTACATGCTATAGAGATGACATCACGCGGAAGAAATGTAAAACTCTGGTGTAATCCACAAAAAAATCATCATCATTTGTTACTCAAAAACTATATTTTTTAGATAAGTACAGCTTTAATTTAGTAATCAGTTCAATTGAAATTTGGATACAGGACAAGAATGGGGTGTTTTAGAAAAATCAGTAGCTACTTCGCATTACCAAAATAATTTCCGCGTAAGAAACATTCGCCATTGCTAGGTCAGCATTTTAATAGAAAACAATACACATTTCCATGACTGTCAGCAGTTACACTTATTTAAAATTATAATAGTCGAATAATTTACAACCATGATTTGAAGTATGGTATTACATTACAAATTAAACTATTAGGAACGGCGCTTATAACAACAATGGTCCCATTTTTACCAGTAAGAAAATGTTGGTCATTGAAATGTTCTAGGATTTAATACTATTAAAATAACTTAACACAAAATGTGTTGTACCAAAAATATCAATTCTTTAAAATGAATAAACACAGGTAGCTAGCGGAAAGAAATCTGTTATTTACGAGGTGTGTTCGATTGAAACCCATCTTAGCTTTATAAAAAATGTATTCAACAATTTAATTACAAATAATTACCGTCAAAGTTAAGGCATCTATCCCATTGTTTTACTAACCGACTTATACCCAAAGAATTCTTGTGGCTGCTGATTGAAGAAGTCTTCCACAACTATCTGTAATTCTGCCCAGACTCAAAATTTCGAACTATTAGCGTCTTTTTCAACGGTCCAAAATATGGAAATCGCAAGGCGACAGATCCGGGCTATAGGGTGGATGCTCTAAAACCCTCCATTTCTTTCTTTTCTTTTATCACTCGACGATTAGCATTGTCGTGCAACAAACTGATCCCACGTGTAAGTTTTCCTGAACGTTTCCGTCTTATAGCTTGATGAAGCTTGTTCAAAATTTCAGTGTACAGATTTGCATTGACATTTACTCCAGGTTCTTTAATATCTATCAACAAGGGCCTTGCCTGCAGAAAGTTGTGCTTTAAACTTCTTCTGTGGTAGTGAATTTGAATGTTTCCACTGCATCACTGCATGATAACTCACTGGATAGCTCGCAGTAATGGCACCAAGTTTCGTCACCAGCAACTATTGACAGAAGAAAGTCATCACCATTTTGCCTATAGTCTGTGAGCTGTTGCAGAGATAAGCCCATTCCCAAGCCTTTTTATTCATTAGACAAGAGACGAGGAATCTATTGCGAACAAGCTTTGCTGTAACCCAGATTACGAACAATACTATGGACAGATCCTACACTCGCACCAACAATTTCTGAAATTTCTCTAATTGAAATTCGATGATTTTCTCTAATAAGACTTTCCACACAAGCCATTTGTTTTCTGTTAGTGCAATACACCGTGCACCTGGTCGCGGCTCATCCATAGTCCCCTCTTTTCCATTTTTAAATTTGCGGCATCATTCCTTTACAGTTGGGACGCAATACATGCATTTCCATACACTGCTTGAATTCGCGTATGGATCTGCAATGATTGCACATCCTCAGCGCATAACAATTGTAGGACCGCACGCTGATAAAACTTGTAGGGATTTTCAACAACAAACGCCATTTCAAAATCGAAGTTTTACAAGTCAGACTCAAACTCAAACGCCAGAAATTTATTAATGTGTTGCTTCTAAACACTACTAACATTAACAAACGTTATTTGAATTATTGCATTTGTTTTCAAGGCTAAGTTGAAAAATGGGCTTCAATTAAAGAAGCCTTGTACTTCCTCAGAATTATTAATATCATGTGAAATTTCAGCTTCCGCGGGTTGTGTCTAATGAAGTAATCTCTTCGGGCTTGAATTAGTTGCTGATGCTATTTCGCTAACAATTGCAGGTAGCATTATCAAAGTTTAATGAAAACTGAACCAGTGGATCCGGTTTTTATAAGTTTCTCTTAGGCATGGTTGACTGGCAGAGGAGAATCGGTTCATGTACTGAGTTTCTCTTGGCTTGAGCCAATTGATTCGGTACGCCAATATTTGTTGTCTGCAGTGGTGGGTGTTCTTCTGTTGTAACTGTATATTGCTTTAATGCTCTTTTCCAAGGGTTACTTATTGCCACAAGGCCCTCCTCTCGGTTGCAATTCTATTGGTGCTTTTCTATTTCTATTGCTTCCCTTATCAGGCGTTGGCCCCAGTGTTGAACTCGTGCGATGACTTTCGTTTCTTCGAAGATTATCTTGTGGCCTGTTGTTGCAACGTGTAGTTCCATGGTGTTCGCAGTTGCTGATACATTCTTGTTTTCATATTTCTACTGTGCTATCGGTTTGTCCAATGTAGCACTTTCCACATGCACCACCGCAGCCAATAGAAACTTAGCGTATGAACCGAGACTCCTCCGCCAGTCAATCAGGGCTAAAAGAAACCTATAAATACCGGATCCGCCGGTCCAGTTTTCATTAGGCTTTGATACTGCTACCTGTATTTGTTAGCGAAACGTCAGCAGCCATCAATTCAACGACGGCGCGGTCTAAGCCCGAAGAGATGACTTCATTATTAATATTATATTATTTTTTAGAAACTGTTACAAAACAAACGCGTAGACCACTGATTCAGCTAGTTCAGTTCAGATATTCATTTAGAAATGGTTTACAGACAAATTAAATGGAAATTTTACAGTACTAAAATTCTAATATGAATTGAATTACTGGTTTATAAGTTAGCGAATGTCTTAAAGGATTTATAACATGATTGTTAAAAAATTTGAAACCATCTTTTATAAAAACAAGTGGTATTTCGAAGGCCTCTATTTAAAATTTTACCAAAATTGTAATTTGAAGGGACATATAAAATACAAACAAGTAAATACACGGAGGATTACTTCACGTATTTGAAAATATTCATTGAAGTAATATGAACGTAAATCAACATCATCATAGTAACGAAAGTCGCTTGCATTTAGAAAATATATGTAAACAATGAACTTTCACGTAAATAACTTTGTTTTCCCGAAAAGACAATAGTGTATGCTTTATTGAGCCATGTTTAATTTTATTTTACAAGTAAATATTTGGGGTATACAAATTTTAATTGGAACGCCTAGTTGTATACAGGGTGGACCAGCTAAGTTTTGCGCTCTGAAAGTGGAGCAACTCAACATACATGTATCACAACAACTAAGATAACGAAGTTTACAGTTTACAGCAGTTTACAACTGCAATGGAAGTCTTCAAAACACTCAACTGGAGTAAAAAAAGGAATAAATATAGACGGCAAATATCTAAATTATCTAAAATTCTTAGACGACATCGTACTGGTGAGTACCAATGATAAAGAAGTTCAGGAGATGATAGATGACCTTAACATAAAAACTAAATTAGTAGGCTTAACAATACCTAATCGAAAACAAAAATTATGACAAATACAAATGAGGAAGTCTGCATTACGCAGAAAACGATCCTCTAGAAATGGTAGAAAGCTGTATGTATATAATTAAGAGAATTACTAATAACCGAGAAAGAAAGCATGTCACAGGAAACAAAAAGGAGGACAAGATTAGGTTGAAGTGCATTTGGTAAACTGAAATATGTGCTGAATTCCAATACACAAAATACACTTAGAAGAAAAGTGTTTGATCAATGCATTCTTCCAGTCTTATCCTACGGGTCAGAAATGTGGGGCCTGATTCAGAACAACGCAAGAAAACTTAAAGATGTCCAGAGAGTTATGGAGAGGCAAATGTTGAACATATCCTTCAGAGATCACAAATTCAATGAATCGACAGCAAACCAAGGTTGAGGACATCATACAGAGGACTGCACAACTGAAGTGGAACTGGGCTGGCCACGTGGCAAGAACCGCAGATGATAGGTGGACAAAAAGAATTATGGAGTGGAGACCAAGAGTTGAAAACAGGAGCTCCGTCGTCCGAAGACACGATGGAGAGACAACTTCAAAAAAATGGATGAACGCAACTGAGAACCGAGAGGAGCGGAGACAACTGGGGCAGGCCTACGTCCAACAGTGGACTAAAATTGGCTAGTAGTGATAGTGATAGATAGTTTCTGTCAAGTTGATCTTTTACTGTAGTAAATTTTACTAATATTAATTATATTAGTAATAACAAGAAAAACCCCGTGCTATAATAAAAACTAAACAAGTAAAAAAAATAAAATATAAATAGGAAAGTTTTATTTAACTTTGTAAAAGTTCAAAATCGCCTTCATGCGCTTCCACACATTTTCTAATTTGTTTTAAACATAATCCTGGGACGCGAGCAAACCATATGGGATGTAATTTGTGTACAGGCCTCGATTTAGCGAGTTATTTGTACCCCAAAGAAAAATGTCTAGTAGAGTGATATGGCAACTTCTTGGTGGACATGTATGCACTGTGACGCCTGACAATGATTTCCAAGGCAACACACTAAGTAAGTAAATATATGGTTAATGATAGCCTCCCGGAACCTCAATCGAAGATGGGGGCTTCTCTGCTTGCTTGAATAATACACTAATTAACTTTACGTTAATTACCTGAAAGGGCGCCACCGACTTGTAAAAATAAAACACTACCATTAACTTAGATGTCGATTGGTTAGTCGGACCCCAAGTTTATTACTTACTTAATTTGTTACACAAAGAATACAATGATAAGAAACAATAAATAATAAGTCCGATTGCAGCAACGATATTTAATATCAGCATAAACAACAATTAATGGTACATAAACCCCAAATTAACAACAATAAAATATTTGTGTGTTTGATTCCTGTATCGGTACACAATTACCAACACGCATTCACTTAATATAGCCTCAATAATTAATATCTTGAGCTAAAGTAAAAATACTGCGTTTTTCTTTCCCCAACAAGCGCCCTCAAGCCGCGTCATACACCTAGACATGAAAGGCCTTCCAAGATCTACAGCGCATATAAGAAATCAAAATCGACGTTAAACCCGATTAAAACGCACTATTACCGCTCAGGTTGACTTACACTGTATATCAAGTGAAACTCCCGTGATTATGTACGCTAATACTGATACACGCTAAGATAACACGGTATTAAGCCAATAAACTAATTCAAAACACCCTATGCAATTACAACCCAGTTTTATCTACCCCGTAATATAAATAAATTCTCACACATAAACAAGGAGTAATTACATCGACTCCTAAATCATCAAAATTAAAATTAATTAGCACTTCCCTGTTTGATCTGGAATGGAACGTTCTAGAACGGCCTCGTGTCCGGCACCTGTTTCACTTGCAGGCGACTGGTTTGAATTCGAATACTATTTCTCGCACGCAGCAGATATAACCATTGAAAGTGCAGAAAACTTCGGCAAAATCTCGCCTTCTCCAAATTGTCTAAATTCGAATATTAGGAAAATGTTACGCCAACCATAACTTTAAACAAAGGATAAAACTTACCAATCGGTAACTTCGATTGACGCGACAAAATTACACTAAAATCGAAACGTTAATCAAAGCGGCGTAAATGCCAATAACGTAAATCCAACAAACTGCTAAGAATCACGTTATAACTTTAGATTTACTCAGAAAATCGAGATGAACTCAAAGTGGAATGCACTTTAGCGAGACAAATCTAATGCAACGAATCGTTCACTTCTGCCAGACGCAAAGATGTACGACCGGAAATCCTGTTTTTCCAAAAATCAACCACGCGCAGCTCTAATATCCTGAGAGAGTGAGGGAAACCCGAATTTTTACACTCTTGAGCCTAATGTGAAATGGGTTGCGAACAACCTAGGCTAAAATACCGTTACAGCACAACTCCTCTTCCATTCCAATTTATTGCAAATACTTAATTTAAGTAGTAATTCCTAACAATCCAAGCGTAGCGAGCACGACAACCATCGTGTTGGTACAAATTTTTGTCGTACATTAAGTTCTACATCATCCAATAACCCTTGTAAAAAGCTTTTTTACGTAATCCTAGTAACGTTGTTCAATTAACTGTTCATGTAATAAATTTTGTCGAATAATATGGTTACCTACTATGGCACACCAAACATTTACAGAAAAAACTCTTTGAAGATGCGTAACACGTATAGAGTGCAGATTCTGTAGTGGGCAACAGTGCGAGATGTGCCTATAGCTCATTTCACTCTGACTATGCAGTGTGCAGGGATAGGGCTACAGTATTACCATATTTCCCCAGAAAGTCGCTTAAAACTGAACACGAAGACGTCAATCATAATAAATCCGCCTTTTGTATTGCAATCGGCTTATCTGTTAATACCTTGTTGAAGTTACAGCATGAAATATTGCACGTATTGATCTGTATTTCTTTATTGCTTTGTAGACACCTTACCTTAATTTACATTATCCTCTACAGATCCTATACCTGAGTGCGACATCCCCTGGGTGCCTGCGGCGGTCTACAAGCGGCAACGCAGCAGGCGAAGTTTGCCTTTAAATAACATTGTCGTATGTTCTCTGTACTGCATAGTCAGAGTGAAATGATCTTTAGTCAGTTAACCATCGTTTGAGAATTGGCATCATCTGCTTTTTTTCGTTATTTGAAAACTTCGATATTTCAATAAAAGCCTATTGCATACCGTTGTCGGACGAAGGTCTTCCCCATCTTCTTCCATTTATTTCGGTGGAGAGTTGGGTATTTATCACCAATCCTGTGCTTACAAATTCTTCTAGTTGGCTCCACAATCTTATTTAACCTGCAGCAGCCCATATTGTAGCTAGTTTTGTCCATCTATCTTCATTCAATCTCAATATGTGTCCCGGCAATACAAATTTCTGTTTTCTATACTTTTATACTACATTTTCCAAGTTCATTCTTCTTATTTCTTTAATTATGATTTTATCTTGCAGTCATTATTTTATTTGTTCGATATTTAGTTACTGCTCGCGTGTGGCAGCCGTATGTTAGAATAGGAAACCGCCAAATTTCTTCCATTTTAAATTTATTATTCTTTTGAATTTTTTTACGTTTTATTTTTAAATGATAACAGCTATCCCAGGTCTTCCATCTTTTTTATTTCTACGTTGTCAATATTGATATTTGACTTAAAATGTAAGTAAAACAACAGCTTGACTTAGTTACTATATGTATGGGGGGTTGTGTGAACCACTTTTAAGGAGGAACGAGTTAGCTAGCCCACTCTATATATTTTAAATATAGCTTATATTAGTCATCATGCTAAGAAACTAACTACAACAAATAGTTGCATGCCATTGCAGTATAAGCAGAAAAACTTGTCCTGAAATACGCGGCTTATTCAACTAAAACCCATCTTTGATCAACTTAACCTTAAAAACAACTGCAATAATTCAAATGAAGTTTGTAAATGTTAGTAGTATTTGTAAGCAACACATTAATAAGTTTCTGGCGTCTGAATTTCATTCTGACTTTTAAAACTTCGATTTTGAAATGGCGCTTGTTGTTGAAAATCCGTCCAAGTTAGATCAACGTGCGGTATGCAGCCATTGCAGATTCATACGTTAATGCAACTAGTGTATGGAAATGCATGTATTGCGTACCCTACTGTGAAGAAATGATGCCGAAAATTTAAGAATGGAACAGATGGGACTATGGATGAGCCACGACCAGGTGCCGGGTGTACTACACTAACAAAAAACAATATGGCATTATTAGAGACAATCGTCGAATTTCAATTAGAGAAATTTCAGAAATTGTTGGTGCGAGTGTAGGATCTGTCCATAGTATTGTTCGTAATCTGGGTTACAGCAAACTTTGTTCGCAATGGATTCTTCGTCTCTTATCTAATGAACAAAAATGCTTGCGAATGGGCTCATCTCTGCAACACCTCACTGACTGTGCGCAAAATGGTGATAACTTTCTTCTGTCAATAGTTGCTGGTGACGAAACTTCGTGTCATTCCTACGAGCCATCCAGTAAGTTATCGTCGATGCAGTGGAATCATTCAAGTTCACCACCACCGAAGAGGTTTAAAGTACAATCTTCTGCAGGCAAGGTTGTGTTAACATTTTCTTTTCAGCCATGAAGGACCCTTGTTAATAGAGTTTAAGGAACCTGGAGTAAATGTCAATGCAAATCTGTACGATGAAACTTTGAACAAGCTTCATCAAGCCTAACATAATTCTCGTAAAAGCCTTGATAAAATCGAAAAACGTAAATTTTTTATTTTCAGTGAAGTACGATTGTTGGAAAATACGTTGTAATTCCATAGACGATTTGTCTTAAATCTCCTACAAGAAAATCTGTCAACCTAATTCTATAAACCAATTTAAAACAACCTACGTTGTTTAAATGCTTAAAAGCTTGATTTATAATTTAACATCTTTTGAAAGCTTAAATGACTCAACATTGATTTCTGTTACCTGTTTTACCTTATCGTTTCCCTAAATCTATATATTTTTCCAATACAATGTTAGCTTTGCCTGCAATAAGTGAATATTCATTTTTGAATCCTAAAAATTGATTATAAAAGGCAAAATCCAATTAAATTAATTTAGGGAAGCATCCACCTTGAAAGAGATAAAATGAATCGAATCCCTTTTCGTACCTGCACAGACTTTCATTATGTGTTTTTATATATTTACATATCCGTATTGTTTCAGAATGAAAAGAGGCGACGGAGCAGCATCAAATCCTCCAGATTCCGGAGGAACGCACGAAATTCAAACCACTCCAAGCCAC
>JABXWE010016322.1:0-38122 GCA_014611495.1 Limonius californicus | reverse complement strand
TGACCGAGTAGTAGCGACATGTAGCAGATACGGAATGAAGCTAAACTGCAAGAAGACCCAGATTCTGGTAGTGAGTAAAAATGACAACACGCAACACCGATTTGTTGTAAACCATGATATTCTCGAAATAGCTGATAAAATATCATATCTAGGTTGCAATCTCAATAAAGATTGGGACCATTCACAGGAAATAAGATGCCGAATTGAAAAAGCTAGAACGGTTTTTAACAGCCTCAGAAAAGTATTATGTAACCTACAACTAAATATTAACACTCGTACCCGAGTTCTTAGATGCTACGTCTTCTCCACTTTGATGTACGGTGTGGAAGCCTGGACTCTTAAGGACGCATCTATGAAACGTTTGGAGGCTTTTGAGATGTGGTGCTATCGCCGCATGCTCAGAATTTCCTGGACTTATCGCATTACAAACACTACAGTTATCCAACGAATGAAAAAAGATCTAGAAATTGTGACAACAGTTAAGATCAGAAAACTGGCATATTTCGGTCATGTAATGCGAAACGAAAAGTACCGGTTGCTCCAGCTAATATTGCAAGGGAAGATAGAGGGAAAAAGAGGCCCCGGACGTAGGAGAATATCCTGGTTAAAGAATCTGCGACAATGGACTGGTATGACTTCCATCACCATATTCAGATCAGCAGTCAACAAAATTATGTGGTCCAATGTGATAGCCAACATCCACAGAGGATAGGCACCTTAAGAAGAAGAAGATAGCCTTACATAAGTGAAACCAACTGTAGCTAATTTAATTGAAACTTATCAAACTCTAGCCTAATCTAACTTAGCTGTAACCTTAGCTGACGTAGCCATAACTCGACCTAAATTCACATAACTTTCGGACAACCTATCCTAATTTACCTATCTATTACCTTAGCTACGTGAACCCAACTTTAACCTAAACTGAATTAGCTTACCTATAAGGTAGCCTAAATTAAAATTATTTTAAACCGTTGTAGTTAATTTACTAGAAACCAATCAAATTGTAACTTAATCTAACTTCACTGTAACGTAAACTGACGTAATCATAACTCGACCTAAATTCACATAATTTTAGGGCAACCTGTCCTAATTTAGCTAACTATTACCTTACCTATGTTAACCCAACTATAGCCTAAAGTAAATTAGCTTACCTTTAAGGTAACCTAAACTAAAATAAATTTAAACCGTTGTAGCTAATTTGATAAAAACCAATCAAACTGTAACCAAATCTAACTTAACTCTAAGGTAAGCTGACGTAACCATAACTCGACTTAAATTTACATAACTTTAGGCCAACCTGTCCTAATTTACCTAACTATTACCTTACCTGTGGAACCAACTATAATCTAAACTAAATTAGCTGACCTTCAAGGTAAGTTAAAATAAAATAATTTTAAACCGTTGTAGCTAATTTAATAAAAACCAATCAAATTGTAACCAAATATAACTTAACTCCTAATTTACCTAACTATTACCTTACCTACGTGAAACCAACTATAACCTAAACTAAATTACCTGACCTTTAATGTAACTTAAACTAAAATAATTGTAAAGCGTTATAGCTAATTTAATAGAAACCATTCCAATTGTAACCTAATCTAACTTAACTCTAACCTAAGCTGACGTAACCATAACTCAACCAAAATTCACGTAACTTTAGGGCAACCTGTCCTAATTTACCTAACTATTACCTTACATGTGAAACCAACTATAACCTAAACTAAATTAGCTGATCTTTAAGGTAAATTAAAATAAAATAATTTTAAACCGTTGTAGCTAATTTAATAGAAACCATTCAAATTGTAACCTAATCTAACTTAAGTCTAACCTAACCTGACGTAACCATAACTCGACCTAAATTCACATAATTTTAGGGCAACCTGTCCTAATTTACCTAACTATTACCTTACCTACGCGAAACCTACTATAATCTAAACTAAATTACCTGACCTTTAAGGTAAGTTAAAATAAATAATTTTAAACCGTTGTTGTAGCTAATTTAATAGAAACCATTCAAATTCTAACCTAATCTAACTTAACTCTAACCTAAGCTGATGTAACCGTAAATTGGCCTAAATTTACATAAATTTAGGGCAACCTGTGCTGATTTAGCTAATTATTACCTTACCTACGTGAAACCAACTATAACCTAAACTAAATTAGCTGACCGTTAAGGTAACTTAAACTAAAATAACGTTAAACAGTTGTAGCTAATTTAATAGAAACCATTCAAATTGTAACCTAATCTAACTTAAGTCTAACCTAAGCTGAAGTAACCATAAATCGACCTAAATTCACATAATTTTAGGGCAACCTATCCAAATTTACGTAACTATCACCTTCCTACGTGAAACCAACTATAACCTAAACTAAATTAACCTATTTTTAAGGTAACCTAAACTAAAATCATTTTAAACCGTTGTAGCTAATTTACTAGAATTCCATCAAATTGTAACTTAATCTAACTTAACTCTAACGTAAGCTGACGTAACCATAACTCAAACTAAATTTACATAACTTTAGGGCAAGCTGTCCTAATTTTCCTAACTATTACCTTACCTACGTGAAACCAACTATAACCTAAACTGAATTAGATTACCTTTGAGGTAACCTAAACTAAAATAATTTTAAACCGTTGTAGCTAATTTAATTGAAACCAATCAAATTGTAACCTAATCTAACTTAAGTCTAACCTAAGCTGATGTAACAGTAAATCGACTATATTTACATAACTCTAGGCCAACCTGTGCTAATTTAGCTAACTACACCTTACCTAAATGAAACCAACTATAACCTAATCTAAATTACCTTTAAGGTAACCTAAACTAAAATAATATTATCCCGTTTAACTAATTTAATAGAAATTAAATTCAAACTACAACCTCATCTAAGTTTACTCAAACCTTAGCTGACGTAACCGTAACTTGACATAAATTTGCAAAACTTTATGCCAACCTGCCTTAATTTACCTAACTGCTAAGGTACCCTGGAACTAATTTTAATTTTACTTAACTTGAGTTATTTTACATGAACTGGACTTAAGTCACTCTAACCAAACATTACCACAACTTAATTTCATCTGATGTTGATTTAACCTAATCTATTGAGACTTAATATTTATAACCTAAACCAACTATATCTCAAACTAAATTAATAATGTCAAGACAACCTAAACCAGTTTAAAGTAAGTTATTCTAACATAACCTTAAATTAATCTAATTAAGCCACAGTATCCTAACTTTAAGGAAACCCTTCATCCGTAACCTTGTTTCAGTTACTTATTTTCGATAATTTGCGTAAATAAAAATCCCATTTTTTATTATTTCGCTATAGATTTCCCCGAAAAAACGCTTTCTATTTAAGTTTTTTCCAGTCACTTGTTCCGATAACAATTAATATTATTGCAAGCAGGGAATGTCTATAATTTTAAGAAAATTTAAAAATAATATCAGCAAAGTCGTAAATGTTGTTATTTGAATAAAATAAGTTTAGTTGAATTATTTATTTTATTGACATACCATTGTTTGCAAAAGTACCAGATTTTCAATTGAGGTTTTTCAGTTCAATACCTTTTTGTGACGACCTGTACGAATTTTTAAAACATTTTAATTACCTTATTAACTTTAAAAGTAACATTCAAGAACAAATACAGTTTTCCACACTTCTATAAATCTATACCAGTTTTTTATTTATAATCAAAGCTTTTTCTTAAATATTTTAATTCGGTCTAATCTAATTTCCGGCATATCTATTTCCATAAACATCAGCTACTAGAAAGTCAAAGCTCTAGAAGTAAGTTATTTTCCAGAACATTTTAACGATAAAGTCTGGAAAGTACGAAGGAAATTTACCTAATTTCCTCGAAAAGCATGAATGATCGAAAGTGTGTTACCACCCGGTAACCTAGTGACCAAACCGCAACAAAGGGGCGCATGTCCTTAATACAAACTTTTGCCCCGGGTGCTAAGCTCGATACAATTCAGTTAATTTACATACAACTTTGTTTACAAACGCTTTCATCGTAATCAACTCAGATTTTCGCTTCTACCAATTTCCACGGATTTTATTTAATCGGCTAATTGCTCTTTGTGGAGCCGTTTCGGAAAACTCGGTGCGAAGAAAAACCAGTGGTCGCGATTTATTGTCCTGTATTAGCATGCATGAGCATAAATGTACCTCTACAACAGAGCCAATTTAAACAACGGTGTGATGAATCACTATTTGTCATCTTCAAGCATTGCTAATGTAGTGTCCTTGGATTTGGAAACTTCTTGGGCCGCGAAAAATCTACAAGAGGCGTTACAGCAAGCCAATTTTGACGTAAGAGTTCAAATTAAAAAAAAGCATTTGTAGTTGATTAAGCTTAAAGTAAATGTTCCTCTTCCGGAATTATGTATTCTAGAAAACGTAATCAAATACTCGATAACAATTGCATTTAAGCACGTGTTCTGGTAACTTGGAATGGTGTATATTTTATTCATGAGCAAATTTTCGATTGTCGAAATACAATCGTTGCAGTTTCTTTTACTTGTACAAGTATTTGTTGGCTTTCAATTCTTACTTTACCTTGCCACCAGTAGGAGAATGTATTGTGATTGTAAAAATACAAATGTTCAGATTTTAATGGTAATACGTGCTACCTTCAGGAACATAAAAATGTGATTTTTACAAAATGTCCTTCTGTATATGTGTGTATATCATTGAAGAACTATTACCCCGATTATAATAATATTTGGAACAGCGAAGCATAACATTAATTGCTCAATCCTAGCAAAATTCATAAAAATATATTTCCAAAAACATCAGCAGGTAACCCCTAGACCGCATTAAATCGACTTAAACCAGACTCACGAAGCAGCATTTTTAAAAAAATTTCACTTTAACACCTGTTTAAGGAAAAACGAATCATCCCATTGACATAAACTGTAGGTTATATAAAAGCCCTTACCGAGTAGAATTAATTCAGCACTGCAACACTATTAAGTCTAAAGACTACTATGAAAATGACGAATTTTCACAGTTTGATTCGTATGATTTTATAAAGGCGATTATGCTACAAAATATATTTTATTCATTCTTGCAGCACATGTGTAAGGCTTTCTAGAAATTCCCCATGTCATGAAATCATATACTTCAAGGCCTACTACTATGCTCTTAACTTGTCATAAATACAATAAAATTGCAACGTTATACCCAGACCTTCAAACCGATTCTCAAATTGCAAAGATATACAGATTCTATTTAATATAAGCAAGCTGAAGTAATTTCCAACGAAACCGGAGCGCAAGTAAATTATTTTTAATGTTGGATGATGTACTTGTGCATGCAACAAAGACCTAAGCTTTTATTCTTTTGTATTAATATTAATAAGAAAAATTTGATGAAAAATCAGAAGCATAACGATGAAGGTTCTTACAGTTCCTAGAAACGTTTTAGAAGTAAAAACCATATTATTCCTAGTTGAAGGGCGGCTTTTAATGATGAATCACGAATGTGAAACCTTCAAGATACAAGTGTGAATGCAAAGGGATCACTTGTATATTTTAATAAACACTTCCAGTGCAAGGTTATACATCTCACATTTATTCTTTGCTATCAATATCAATCAATTTCAGATATTAGATTAGAAGTATTACAGCAGACGCTCGATAACGTAAACACCCGATAATGAAAACATCGCGCTAATGTAAACACAAAATTCTTACTATGGATCAAATGGAACGCCCGATAACATGAACAACCTTTACAGCTAGATAACGTAAACACTTCGTTTTTTATTGTTTTTATGATGTACATATGTGACTCTCAGCAAATTATTTGTAGGAGCAGCACTGATTTCATTTTAGTCGTTGTTAAACTTAAGTCAGGCACATTGCATGCGTTTATGCATTACGACTATGGCATCCACAACCAATAAAAGAAAGTGTTTAAGATTGAGTGACAAAATGAAAATCATAGACGAGGTTGCACTAGGTGTGGGAGTGACACAATTATAAAAAAAATATTAATTGTGTTATTAAACGTTTCTTTTAATAATTTGCTGATTAATAAAATCACGTTCGCTAATGTAAACATTTCGATAATGTGAACACATTCGGGTCTGAATTAATTCACGTTATCGAGCGTCTACTGTATTTTGCAAAGAAGGCATATTTAAAAAAAATGAGCAGATAATCTGCTAAAGTGACTGCTGTTACTAATTTTGCATATTATTTAGAAAATTGGCCTATCTAGGAAACTGTAAATTAGGTATTTGCAATTGAATTGCTTTGTTCCATGTGTTTAGGTTTATTAAAACATCAATTTACCTCATTAGTTTCTCTGTCTGGGAACATTTTGGCTGTATCAGTAGTTGTTATGACGTCACGCCTATTTCTTCGCGGTATAGGCCATCGGCCTGCTCCACCTCAACACGCCATATTTTCCTAGTTCTCCCTTATCTCATTTCCCGCTTGGTTAGTATTTCCTTGTTAGTTTAGGGACTCTTTTTTATCCATGCTTTGCAGATGTTCATATCATCAGTTTTTGTAATATTGTATGCATTCTCTAATTACTTTGATGGACCTAAGGAATTTCATTTCTGGTGCTTGGATATGGCTGGCGTTTTTCTGTATCAGGAATCAGCTTTCGCATCCATAAAGCATTCCCGGTACTGCCATCGTCTTATAGAACTTTATTTGTGTTTTTTCCCTGTTGTTCTCTGTATCGTACCACACATCGAATGAAATGTTGTCGTATTTTTAGCATTTCATTGTCATAATAATAAGTTAAGTTGCAACCCAGACGCTTGATACTTATTTCCAGCATTTTATTTTCTGTTACAAAATATTCTCTGGAGTAGAAGTGTTTACATTTCCCGTGGTTTGGAGCCCGCAATAAGTTGTAGGTTCTCTATATCTGTGGTACATTAAAACGCGCAACAGAGGCATAGGAGAGAAAATCTCGTAAGAGATAAAACACTCGCAGAAGGAGAGATTACAGTTCTGGGTCTTTTGGATATTTAACTTTAGAAGCCGTTACTTCTGACTTCGCTGCTGATATTTTACTGTTAGAATTTTTGGCTGTATAGCTTAATCTGTATAAAGTGGGCTGTAATTCGTCCTTTGACTTGGTAATTATATGGCTTGATCATCCGCAAAATTGTTGATAAACTTGTTTTAGCTTATATAGACGCCTGCTGGCACCTGCGATTCCCACTCACTCAACACCTCATCTAAGTACATGTTGAAAAGTGTCGATAACAATCCGCAACCCTGACGTGCTCCTTAGTTTGTTTCTATATTCGTGTTGCCAATTTTATTTCCAGTGCCGATTTTAATTGACGTCTCGCTGTATAGATTCTTTATAATTTCTTATAGATGTCTTGGGATTCCTCTGAGTATTAAGATGTTCCCTTGTTTTTGTCTGTCCACATGGCCAAACGCTTTTTCACAGTCTGCAGAAGGTATGTGCGATTCTAGTTTGAATTTCCTTCTTTTCCCTATGAATACGTTTAAAGTGAAGAACTGTCGGGGCAGGATCTTCTTTCCTGAAACCATTTTGATTTTCTGCAAATAGCTTTCGTAGTTGCTCAGCGGTTTGAAGACCATATTTTATGTACTCTGCATCGTTTCCAGCACAGGTTTATAAATGCAACATTCTCAGTTTAAGTAGTAATCTTGTGTATTTTAAGAGTTCCATGTTGACGTTTTCAATTCCAGCAGCTTTTATGTTTCAGCTCTCTTTAAGGGGATTTTCTAATGTATCCATCGGTATAAGGTCAATATCTTGGTTTTCGTAAATTTGTTTCTTCTTTGTTGTGTTTGTATTCCACCAGAGTTGTTTATAATAGTCGATCCATTTTTTTTTTTGTTTTAATATTTAATTTCCACTGTATCTTTCTCTTCTTTATCCAGATGTTTCATAATCTTATATGTGTTACATCCGTGTATACCATTGTCCATATTACTTCTATACGTTTCTTAATTTTCTCTATGGGCGTTTCTGATTTCTTGTTTTCCTATTGGACATCTTCTTGTGTATTCTGCAACTGCTTCGTTGGTTTCACTGCTTAGAATGTTCTAGTAGGTTTCTTTTGTTTCTGTACCATGTCTTCTATTTTCTTATTCCATATCTTTAATCCTCTATGCCTATAGTTTTTATTTCACATTCCGAGAGCTTTGTTGACAGCTTGTTTT
This sequence comes from Limonius californicus, assembly GCA_014611495.1. Taxonomy (NCBI): domain Eukaryota; kingdom Metazoa; phylum Arthropoda; class Insecta; order Coleoptera; family Elateridae; genus Limonius; species Limonius californicus. The sequence continues at coordinate 29,945 of JABXWE010016322.1, read as the reverse complement.
ATATTATTCTATTTTGCATTATGTCTTCACTTGTTGGTTTGTTACATAGTTGCTTATTCAGTCTGCTCTATTATAATGTTTTTTATAATATTTTCTTGTAATAGATTTCCTCTGTATGTTATTCTTTTCTCTATTTTGTTTCCTTGACATTTCCTTGTTTGTTTCCGTCTAGCCTGTAATTCCACCTCTGTTTGTAACATGTAAGGTTTTGAACTAACGTTTTCGCTTACGAAAACATGGTTAATTCTTATAAGCGGGCTTGTTTTTCCATTGGCCAGCCTGTAGTCTGCGAATGATTTTGATCTTCGGGCTACCCATACATATTTATTAATATCTATTTTTCGGGAGAATGTGTGTTTATTTTCAGATTATTAAATACTTCGAAGTCTATTAGTTTTCGTCCATTGTTGGTTTACCATAACATCTTACTATATTTGACATTGGTGTTAGTCCTACTCTCGCGTTTATATCGCCAGTTATGACGATATAGTCATTTTTTATTATTTTATTTTACACTTTTTGCGATGTTTCATAAAATTTCTCAGATTTTTTATTCCTTCCGTCCTCGAATGCATATTATAGTTATATTTCCTCTTGGTATTTTCATTCTTACAGTCAGCATTTTTTATTGATATATTCATAAGAATTTATGATATCTTTCCACTTCCAGTCAATTATCATTGTCACCCTTCCACTCGCTCTTTTTATTTGAGGTACTCCGCTCCATAGCATCGCCATGCCTCTACGTCACATGTTCCTTTAATTTTTTTTTGTTTCACTCAGTACAGCTACGTTTTATATTTTTTTTTTATTACGTTAATTAATTCACGTTCTTTGGCGTTACCCCTTACATTCCAGGTCATTATTTTAATTGTATCTATTATACGTTCCTGTGTATGTTTGCCCTTGTTCATCGTCAGTCCATCATCATTGTTTCCAGCCGGTTTATTCGTATTGAGCTTTATAATCTCCCAGAAACGCTACCAACGTGTTGTAGATAAGGTGAGTGAAGGGGCTGCTATCTTTAGGTCTCCTACCATACCTAACTTCGTATTACCCCGAGTTCCGCTGTGATAGGCTGCCATTGAAGTCTTTAACCTTGTTACCCCGGGTATGGGACTATTTCCAGTATCTAAAATACCTCTTCTGCTTCTTCCGATCTTGGAACCGTTGGCTTTTTTATCTGTAACCCTAGGTCGGAGCCTTTCTGGGTGCTGTCCGTCGGAGTCGGCTGAGCTCAGATTTTTTTAGGTTTGTACTCTACCCCTCATCCTTTTACATCCTAGCTTGGGACAGGCAACGGCGGAGTTTTGTTATAAGGCACATACCGTCAGTTCAAAAAGTAATTATATAAGGGTTGGCCATGGAAAATAAAAGTTATGTCAACAGCAAGCTTTAAAATTCATTAACTGTCATCACTTTTTTTTTTTTAAGAATCGTGGAGTTGCCAAAGGCAACTCCATGATTCCCATCCCACCCAGCTTACCCCGGCTCAGCACATTTCGTGCTATTCACAGGTCTAACATGCCCCACCCTTGAAAAACCCCATGCCCCAGACACCACAAACACCATGGGAAAGTGCAGTGCTCAGGATTCGAACCTGAGCGACTTTGGTAGAATAACTCCGAAGCCAAGCACTGCGACCATTACTTTACCGCGGTCCCCTAACTGTCATCACTGTTGTATACCATTGGCTGCGCCTAAACGTCAATTGGTATATAAAGCTTGCATTAGACATTATTTTATTATTCCATGGCCAACCCTTATGTAATTACTTTTTGAACTCACCGTATAATCATTATCATCAAGGTGTAGGCCACTGAGTGTATCTCGCAGTGGGTCTTATAAATCTCATTTCTACAGCTTGGATTCTTTTCCTTTGACTTTGAGTCAGTGTCCAACATTCGCTTCCTCATAGTAGCATTGGTCTCGCCATTATTTTATCCCCTTTTAAGAGTGCTTTGATTGGAGTTTTTAAATGTTCTACGTACTGTACCACAGGTGTATTGGAATCTGCTGAGTTTTATTTATATATCTGTGTTTCTTGTGTATGATATATTGTATCCCAGATAATTAAAACTGCTTTTCTGTTCGATTGGATTATCATTCAGTACGATATTCTTCTAAGATGTTCTGGTTCTTTGAATGCAAGTTTCTTGGTTTTTTCTATTGAAATTTTTAAGTTGTAATCCCTAGCTATAAGATTTAATTTATATTAATGAATAACAAATTACAAATTTTAAGTTTGAGTGAATGTTGAGGGTTCTTTCCCGAAGCAGGTTTTATAAACCAAGTATAGTTATTACCTTCTACTTGCAAAATGTCGTTGGTTCATAAAACAGAAATATTTTATTTAACATAATAATACCTGTATATGATGTGTATTATTCAAACATATATTATTAAAAAAGAAATTGTATTTTTCATTTCACTTCAGTGGTGGATTATAATATATTATAAAATATCCTCCGTCTCAATTAGTTCACTCTTCGTATGGGTACGGTAACAATATGAGTTATGTGGTTGAGTTGATATTTGTATTCAAGAGATTTCTGTCTTGAGCTGACTAGATAACATCTTGTAGTGTTCGTCCTGTTACTATCTTCATCTTCATCATCCATCGTATCGGCGATCCCTGAATCTCTGGGGTTTCCATATCATTTTCTCGCAAAATGTCCGAAATATCTTAGGTATGACTGGGATACGGTCGTGTTCAGCCTTATCTTTGTGTCTAGTTTTCCTGGTTTCAAACACGTTATATCAAATGCAAATGTCTTGATTGTGGGGTCACCAGTTGTAATATAGTTATAGTAATTTTAATGACAAGATATCGTACCAACGAATTATCTGAAACTAATTGTAAAGTTTTATTTAAAAATTTAAGTAATGTCCTTTCCGTTTAAACAGGATGTCCGCCATCTTGTTTTATTTGACAAAAAAAACGTTGTCTAAAACAACAACAATATAGGTCTGATGCCCCCTCACCAATTATTGGAAAAGCTAATTATATACAGTAGAACCTGCAAAAGTGACCACCTCTATATTATGACCATGTGGTTAAAGTGACCAGTTTTTCCCGGTCCCTGCCAAAATCCTATCTTTTTAATGTACTTTATTTCCTATATAGTGACCACCCGCCTATTGTGACCAGTGACCGGTACCAACAAATACATCTATTTAAAATCTATCTCCTTAATGTGACCACCTTTCCAAAATTCCAAGTAGGATATTGCAATTAGTATACAATAAACCACCTGCAACATCTGCTTACCATTTTAAGTTGTAAATCCTATATATACAATAGAGCACTTAAAGAAATTCTTTCAAGGTTGAAGCCTGGCATTCCTTAATACAATTAAAATGCAGGATTTTACGTCATTGGTATTATGGGGCTTGGATCTTATTGAAGGTCTGAGCACCAAATTAATTAGAATCAGAAGAGAAAATTGGAGAGCAAGATTTATTTACGTCTGTACAAGATTATGGAATTATGTAACCATGTAAACAAAATAAAAATGAAAAACATTAACAGCCCCACTAACTAGATGAACGAGCACTACAGTACATTACAATCCTAATGATGGAGTTTTCTGAAAAATGATTGTAACGATTCACTTCTGGGGTAGCTTTAGTTAACGATTAGAATGTTATGAACGTTAATCCTTGCATTCCTATTTAAAGGTTCCTTCAGTCAGAAATCATTCTGTTTTTAATTTTACTTTCTGCGAGTAAAGTGCTAAAAAGGCCATGAACATTCATCTTGAAGTGTTAGTTTATCAGATTCCAGCAATTCGCGGAACGCCCAATAACCTTGTCCCTTGAAAATGGTTAAGGTAATAAACTGCACTTAATGGAGATATTGGCTCCAATTTATCAAGCAAAGGGGAAAATGAGTGAACTAATTTGTGAAAAACTATTAAATAGTAGTAAACAAAGAACTTTGGAAAGTTTTTTTAAACAATAGTTTATTTGTCTGAGATGTAGCAGTAGTAGCACCTACGTCTGTACATACATATGTATGTACATATTTATGTCAACACGTTTATGTAATTTAGTAGATATATGTATCACCATCTATAAGTTTATCGTTTTATTTTGCGTGTATCAGAAAAATTGAATGAGCTACTAGGAATTTAATTTTCTATAAACTGACCACCTGCTTAAAGTGACCATTTTGTACCAGTCCCTTGGGTGGTCACTTTAGACAGGTTCTACTGTATATTGAAACTGTGATATATCCCTGACAATTAAAAATCTTTTCCCTTTAGGAATATTCGACTAAAATGCTCACGAAGCTTTTCTTTACAACAAATTGCTAACCATTTGCCCACGTACTGATTTTTCCTTCAAAATTAGAAATATTGTGCTTTTAAAAATTTCGCAAATGAGGACTAAATTATGATATTTTACACCCTCCACTCCCAAACTACAGGATGCTTATAATCGCAATCTTAATAGAAACGTAACGTGACATTTCATAGAGGCACCAGATATTGGAAATGTTAAAATAGCGTGGGCTTTTGAAAATTTAAGCACCGAGATTGTTCAAATTTCATATTTAATTAACATTTGGTAAAACCTCAATTATAATTTCCTATTTCCATATGCCAACAGTGGTTTTTGATGAAAACATACTCAACTTGTGAAACCAGTATCACAATGAATTAAGTGCTGTATTAAAATAATGCCTACTAATGTTTGTTTCTCGAAAGAAAAAGCGTTTAGGGAATTAGGATCGTAGAGACGTTAATCGCAAGAATACAAGCTACTACCAGTTTTTCGAGCTATCAAAATTAAAACATGCAGAACAATATCAAAATGTCACTTGTTTTTGTAGCTTTACACGAATCGAAATTACCTATCGGTACCATCAAATAATTGAGATAATATCTATTTCTATTGCTGTAATAAAGCTATTGAATTAGCATGGCTTTTTCAAGGCCTTATCGGCGTTTCGGTGTAAAAGGTCGCATTAATAACCAACACAGATAATAGTATATGTGGGATACAAACTAGTTGAACTCATTTTTCTATTTTTGGGCCTAGGCCAAGGATAACTTAAGAAGGCTGTCCTCTCCACACAAAACTGTCTAGCAGCAGTCCGAGACCCTAACTAATTATTCATCACTAATTGTAGGATACTGGTGGAATATGTACAGCTGTATTTTAACCTATTAATTTAAAAATTATTCAACCTTAAGATCTTTTGGAGTTCATTTTTTATAGAATAACTCAGCTGAGTTCAAAACACATTCAATAACACCATGTTTGTTTCAGGCCCGTTTTCAACAAAAACAGATGCAAGAAAAAGAGGAAAAATTGCTCCGGTTATACGAAAACCAGCAACAGCGCGCTATCGAACGCGTAAATCGTGGAAGCGCAGGAAGCAATACGAGCGTAACTAGCGTGACGTCCATCACGTCCACGCAAGGGGGAAAAGTTCGCCAAATGTTCGACGAAAGGCGCCAAAAGGCGGGCATAGACCGGAGCTACCCCCTGGAACCGCTGAAAGCTGCAAAAACCAACGGATACAGCAGAGGTAACAGCCTGGACAGGCTAAAGAACGACAAAAACACCTCCACCAAAACTTTAGTTAAAACGACTGTCAAAAGAAGCGTCACCCATGTCAAGAACGGGAAACCTTTAGTGAACAAAAGGGAAGTCGTGCAGAGCATCTACAACAATAACGACGGCGACGAAAGCTACGAAGAACACTTATATGAAGATGACAACGCAAACGGGGGGCCTGTTCTAAACAAGACTTATAACAGGCAGCGCGACCTGGAGGTGATGATGAATGATTTCCATATCAACGATAATATAGACGATGAAGAATTTCCAGAAGTGGACATTGATGAATTTGACGAGCCTGCCGTAAAACCAAAATTGTCTAATGTTGGAGGAAAACTGCCCAGTCAGAATGGCGTTGCTGTTAAAAAAACTGTCGAAGAGAAAGTTTTCCTGAAAAATGGTACTCCGCCTGAAAAAACTACTGTTAGGGCGAAGAAAGAAACTAAGGTAAGGAAAGATCATTGACAAACGTTATTGCAGTGTTCATAAGTAATAGCAAAAGAACGCAGATTACAGTAGCAGTAAAAAGTTACCTAACATTATTTGCAATTATTTTTATAAACTGTCATTTTGGTATCTATTATACAAAGTCCAATAAAATTAATGAGGTATTGGTACGTGACATCGCGTTTAGGAGTAAGAAAACTGAAACCATATCCTCGTCGTATGCTTGTTATGTTTAAATTATGTTGTCTTGCGGTATAGAATTTACTGCAGTTGTTACGCTAGCAACTATTTATGGTTACGTGTTTGAACTTGTATATAAAAACCACTAACACAACGGATAATCAGATTATTTCGTCTGTTCTCCATAAACCAAAAACATAAACTCCAAAAACGAATGGCAGCTGTTGTAACATTCAGAATGGAAAAACCGTAAAGTACAGAGAATAAGAAAAAGGCATACGCCTGACGTAAGTTTTAGTATTTGCAGGCAACCCTTTACACATCCAAAATTTGTTTTGTTTTAAGGTTACTTTTTTCGACGGTAATACAGGGAAGGCCATAATGCACCCGATTTGAAGACGCCGTAATTTAGTCGTCACGCATTTCGCCCCAGGTTTGTTTTCACGTGTTTGTACAGTGTACATGTCCAAGTTTCGTTATAAATCGATATACACCACAAGAACGTGCACAAATTGTAACTTGGTTATGATGCGACGAAAATTTCTCCGAAATCATCCACGTCGCCCTACTCCAACTGGAGATTTTAGGCGAGGTGTGATTGGCTCGTATTTTTTTGAGGACTATGTTGTTAGTCAACGACAAGCGCTGTAGAGCGATGGAGATGTTGAGGAACTTGTTTTCTACACGTTTAATGTCTCGCTTTGGTGATTTACCATGGCCTGCCAAATCACCAGATCGGACAATTTTTTTATGAGACTATCTCAAAGAAAATTTTTACGCCTTTACCCTCATATCCTGTAACAGCTGAAAGACAACATCCTTCGAGAAATAAAAGACATAACGGCAGCTGCCTTGACTACAGTTATGGAAAACGCCTTAAAAAAGTTTCAATCTTGCAATTGAAGGTGACCATTTGACCAAATTTATCTTTTATTGGTATTAGGCATAAATTAGAAGATCTAAATAATTAGCCAAATCAACGTTTATGTTTAATTATATTATAACTGGCGGCCATTTACAATCGGGTACTTCATTATGGCACTCCCTGAATATTCAATTATTTTAATATGGTTGAGCATACTACATAAATGTTTGAATATATTATAGTTAGTTGCGGTACTCACTGTATACATGATGTTAATGAATTGCAGGGACAAACTTCTAGGGCTTAAGTATACATGAAAACAAACATTTTTAGTTAATAAATGTATGGTCAAAAGTGTGGTAAATAAAGCCCTCTTTGCCACTTTTCAAATTATCCTGTATTAATTTCCGTCGTTATGGAAACAAATAGTAGGTAATAAATTGAGTTGCCTACATTTAGGCGCTTCTTAAAGAATGTTTGAGAAGCTCTATCCCTGAAAAGAAACACCTTTGATCATACATTTATTAACAAAAAATGTTTGTTTTCATGTATACTTTAAGCTCGAGAAGTTTGTCCCTGCAATTCATTAACACCCTGTATAAAAGAAAAGGTGCTCCTGCTCGGAGGGTTGCCTATCGGCATTTTATAATTTTCTCTTCCGTCCAGTGACTACACCCTCCTACTAAACGTTAGTTTATAAATCCCTAACACAATCTGGGTCATAAAGGTTAATTGGGTAAATTATGTGTCATGTTTAAATATCCTTCAATATCCTTCCCGTTTTGGTATTTATCTATCTACCCTACTTTTTTCTTTTTTCAGTATCACTTAACCACCTAACCAACATTTGCCTCACTTTCCGACCGCAATATTCGTTCTTTCCTTAACAATATCTCCTTTTTTATATGTTCATGGTGCAGTAATTCAATGAAAAAACAAGTTTTCCAATTTGGATTTATTTTTATTATTTGCTTTCATATATTCGTTAACATAATATAAATCCAAACAAAAATACTGACTTCAATTTTGCTTTTATTTTGTCTTACATATTTTGATGATGCCAAAATTTAAACTACAAGCATTTTCCCTATTTTTATTTTTAATCTTTTTCCATCTATTTGTCTTCGTCTTCTTCTTCTTCATACTTCATTTAGGCAGTACTGCCTGTTCATTTTCCACTTTTCTACGTTATGCTGTCTTTTCCCGTTTCTCCTTATACTCTGCATCTTCCATGCATATTTTCATGGTACATAACTTCAAACCAAAACCCAAATTCTGTTTTTATTCGTTTTCTTATATTTTCTCATGGTATATAAATCTAAACCAAAAAAAGTCCCCTAATTTTTCGTTTATTCCTCTTCTTTCCATGTTTTCGTGATACAAAAATTTGAAACAAAAAGAACTTCCCTATTTTGCTTTCATTCCATGGCTTTTGTATTTTCATATTTCAGTAAAAAAAATGTAAAGGAACTCAAAACATGTTCCCTATTTCTGATATCTTTATTTTTAGGTAGTAATAATCAAAACCAAAAACACCTTCCTCTTAAAAATTATTAAATTAAAACACGTTGTCCGATATTAAATATAGGAGAACGTAATACATTCTCTCGTCGAACAAGTATTTACAAATTTACCCTGACCTGCAGTAAAAACGAAATAAAACTATTAAATTAAAATGTGTTTTTCAAATTAATTCTCGGCTAAGACATGATACCATTCTTCTATTTTGATAAATATTGCATCATTTATTCTCTACAGATAAATCATAACCAAAACTGTTCTCACATTTGTTTATATTATTTCCCTCTCTTTTCATGGTAGATCAACGCAAAATAAACCATCTTAATGGTTAATCTTCTCTTCTCTTACACCTCAATTTTTCTTTACAATCTTTAAGTACTTCTTAACGTAATAACATATTTGTTTTGCCCCTTCACTAAGTTCTCTGAAATGTAAATTTCCTCAACATTGAAATTACCGGAACAGGCGAATTCCAACGGAAATCGTTCTAAAATTCCTAAAACAGTTCAGTAATTTTAAGAGCAAACGTACGAGTTGCGTGATAGTTTCCCATAACCACCGGATGTTAACATACTTTTAAATTAGGGGTTGGCATGGCTGATTACAGGTGGTCACTCCCCTATATATGTCAGTATAAAATACGGGCGATTTTAATGAAATGGACCGTTTGGGGAGTTAATAATGCTCCACTTGAATCTGCACACGCAAGAGCTACAAAAATAAACAATAGTTTTATTTACTACACCTATGAAGCAGTAATTGAGAGAGTGGGTCTGCGATAAATAATTATATAGAATCAATAGGGAATTAAAAGCGGATACGAGACAGATATATCATTAACAAATAGATGTAATTAATTAACGGCTCTCCGCCCAATAAGTATAGATGATTAGGAACATCAGATAATTAATGACAATAAAATAGATGCATCTATTTAATTAATTTTCTGACTTCCAATGTAAACGGTCGTCTCATATGTATATTAGTTACTATAATTTACAGATTCTGTCTCTAAAATGGAACTTCCCCTAGTTTACAAAATGTTCATTATTTTAGGGTGTATATTCACAGCCCTACTCTGTAGTACTGATATTTAACACTAAGAGATACAAGCCGACAAAAAATGAATATACATGTAGTAACTATAGGTTTCTTCAAACTGACTACAAATAGTTACAGTATGTTTCATATGCGAGCACCGTTCCTACATAGGCAACCAACGCTCCAGGACGGTGGTTTAGCAATTAAACTTATAAAGTATTATATACCGGGTCTCACAAAACGTACCGGCCATATTTCAAAGATGAATTCCAGAACTTATTTAGAGTCCGAAAAGTCTATATAAACATATGTCCTAAACGTAACCGTTTCGAGTTATTGTTTATTTCGTAATTTATGCGGCTAAAATTATAATTAAACGAATTTCTTGAAATATATATTTTTTTTAATACATGTTTATTATTTTATTTACAAGGAATATTCAAAATTATCTCCATTGTGTTCGATACACAAAGCCGCACGTCGCAGAATACATCGCTGCGTTCTTAATATGGTTGCTGGGTTATTCCTAATAATATCGGCAGCCTGATGTATTCTTTGGCGTAATTCTTCTACCGTGTGCACTTCCGTTGCATAAACAATCCGTTTCATGTGACCCCAAAGATAAAAATCTAATGGAGTCAGGTCCGGCCAACGCGGTGGCCGTACTACGGGTCCTCCTACTCCAATCCATCTTCCCGGAAAATGTGCGTTAAGCCAAGCTCTAACACGAAGACATTGATGTGCTGCTGTCCCATCATGTTGATACCACATTGCACGCCTAACATTTAATGGCACATCTTCCAGTAATAAGGGTAAAGAGTTTTCTAGAAAATATTGTAGTTCGCACCATTCAAACAGTGTGGAAGTTCAAGGGGTCCAATCAGACGCTCATTAGAAATACCAGCTGTCATTTTAACACTAAATCTCTGATGGAAATGCAAGCGTCTTCTTAAATGAAGATTTTCTGCAGTCCATTCATGAACATTATGATAATTATTGATACCATCTTGCGTGAAAGAAGCTTCATCGGTCTATAAAATATGCGATCTTAAACCAGCTTCAAAATCATTACCTAGAGCTTGAACTCTTATTATTCTCCAAACCTGGTTTCTATATATTCCAGTACATAATACAATTCTTCTTCGAACACTTAAAGACGGATCTTCTTGTAATAAATCAAAAACTTGTTCATCATCGTTTATGGGTTTACGGACAACTCCTTGCCCGACTGCATATCTTGCATTGAAAGTGCCATGTTCCCTCAGCTGACGATGTGAATTAAAGAAATGCTATTCTTTGGGCCTTGATGTGTCTTATTATGTCTTTACCTTCTATAATATTATTCAGTTCATGGTTCATTTTGATTCTGTATGTTCCGTCCTCGTTTCTGGATGGCGCATATATTCTCCTCAGTATTTTCCTTTCGCGCATTCTTAACTGTTCTTTTATTTTCTCAGTAGTTGGTCATGTTTCACAGCCGTATGTGATTACTGGTTTTATCATGCTTTGGTAGATCCCTAGTTTGCTCTTCTTACTTAGACACTTTGAAGTCATTATACTCTTATTAGCATGGTAGCTCCTCATACAGGCTTTAATTCTTCTCTGGATCTCTTGTGTCACATCGTTGTTACTGTTCACCTGCAAGCCTAAATATATAAATTCGCGGACATGTTCGTTTATTTCCAGATCTTGTAACTGTATGTTGGTCCGCTTTGTCACTATCATATATTTTGTCTTCTGCACATTTACCTCAAGACCCATTTTCTTGGTTTGGTTTTCCAGGACTAGGAACACACTTTCCAGCTTGTTCTTGCTTCTACTTACTATTGCGATGTCGTCTGCGTAACCATTTACTTGTGTCATTTTGTTACGTATGCTTTTTGAGACGTCACTATTTTTGCTTATTTTCTCTAATGTCAGGTTAAATAGCAGAGCGGACAAAGCATCTCCTTGTCTTACGCCGCCGTTTATATGAAAGGCATTTGTCTCGTTTCCGTACTTTGGCCTGGGAGTCATTTAACGTCATTTCAACTAATTTTATAAGCTTATGTGGGATTCCTAGTTCCCGTAGTCCATTATACATTTTATTTCTATTTATCTTATCAAAGGCCTGTCTAAAATCTATGAATAAATTGTGTATTTCAATGTTGTATACGATCGCCTTTTCATAGATTTGTCTGATCTGATGTATAGCATCGGTTGTTGATTGGTTTCTTCTAAAACCGGTTTGGTATTCGCCGATTATTTCTTCGCCATACGTCTCCAGTCTATTGTATAGGAGGCACGATAATATTTTATAGACTACGTGTAGGAGTGTTATACCACGGTAATTTTTGCACTCCTTTTTGTTTCCTTTTTTGTGGATAGGCACAATTTGCTCAAATAACCATTCTTTTGGCATTTGCTCTTCACGCCATATTCGCGTAATGAGTTTGTGTATCCTTTGCCATAGTGCTTCTCCTTCTAATTTCACCAGTTCGCCAGTTATTTCATCCCCTGGGGCTTTATCGTTTTTTATTTTGCTAATTTCTTCCTCGATTTCTTCTATAGTTGGTGCTTCTATTTAAGCCTCCGCTGTGAGGTAGTCTACTTGCTGAATTTCTTCCTCTTCCGTCACATTTAGGAGGTCTTAAAAATGTTCCTTCCACCTATTCAAAATTTCCTGTTCTTCATATAATGCATTGCCTTCTTTGTCTTTACAAGTTATCATTCGTGGGTGGAAGGAATGAGATTGGGTTTTAATATCTTGGTAGAATTTTCTTGTGTGGTTTCTTCTTCGATGTGCTTCTATTTCTTCTATTTTCCGATTTATTTACTCTCTTTTCTTTATTTTTAGTAGTCTTGGTGCTTCATTTCTCCTAGCTTCATATACTGCTTGGTTATTTCTTATATTTCTCTGTAGGCATATTTTCCTTGCTTCGTTTTTCAGGGATATTGCTTCTCTGCACTCGCCGTCAAACCATTCATTTCTTTTTTCGTTTTTCTTAGTTCCTATAACATCCTCTGCGGTCTTTATGATTACGCTTTCTATCCTTTCCCATTCTCCTTCTATGTTTTCCACTAGCTCTTGTTATTCTAGATGGATCTTTATACTTTGTGATATTTCTTTGTTTCCTCTTGTGCTTTTAAGTTTTCAATGTCCCATTGCCTCTTCTTATATTGTTACGGGCCAATCGAGCTTTTTCGACGACCCGTAACCAGATGGATGGAAAAAGGCCTACAGCTTAGCTCAGAGGAGTAGGGGGAGTTCGTGAAAATCGCTTATGGGAGAAAATCTTTAGTTGTGTACAGGGTAAGTCAAACTAAATGGGCGGCACCTTCCAAATCCAGCTGTTTGTATGTCCTCATGGAAAGCCGAGAAGCGAACAGCTTACGGGAATGGAACCTTACCTTTATTGTGCCTCATCCTATATATTTGGAGCTTCCAAAATTTTTACACAAACAAAGAGGCAGTAAATTTTATAACACATATAATGGAATTATTGAGATGGCGATATAAAAAAAAGACAGGAAATGGCATTTTTATGAGTTTACAAATAATATTTGAACGTCCAAAAAATACACAAAACTCGCCGCAGTGACGCACAATATTTAGGATATTTCAATGAATCTGTGTGGCCAATGGCGTAGAGTCTACAGGAAAAATACAGAATGAATATCTTTTACCATTAACAATAAATAAATGGCGACTGAAGATCGCTTTTAGGTTGCATAAAACAAGTTTTTTATCGTGGAATTATGCATGTTTGCGCGAGAAAAAAAAGGTTTCTTTTACACTGCACACAAAAACTTGTTCTTTACCTTGAATTTCGGAGGAGGCAGGCACAATTCCGGGAGGGTTGATTTCCAAATGCAGGTACCTTGAGAAAGGGGTATTTTTCCGGTCCGGGAAAATGTAGAAGGCCTCCGGAAACCAGGGGGGAACGAAACGTGGGTAGATGCGCTCCTGGGTAGCAGATTAATCCCAACAATCACCTTCACGCTTTTTATCCGAATAAATCGAGACAAGAAACAATCACAATTGATTGTTCTGTAATCAAGCTACACTGTTAAAACTGCTATTATTCCGACTTGACTTTGTCGAAATGATACTAATTGCTTAAAGCAATATTCGGTACGATACTTGATTTAACAGGTGCCGCAAAAGAAACCCCGCTTTACGTGAACGTTCGTCTCAGACCCAAGCTCGTTGCCCACTGACTAAAAAAATGCAACGGGAATCTGCACTCTCGCCCCCCCCCCCAAAATTGCACCATATTTCGACATGTGATGAAAAGTTCTAGAATAAGGGACACGTCTGACCTTCGGGAGAAGTCCGAAAAACAATTTCTGAATGCTAGCACTGCTTGACAAAACTGTTTCTAGAAATTCCGTCTGCACGGTGAAAAACATCCCACAAAGAAAAACCTTGAACAATTATGGGACTCCCTCGGTCATAAATTATTTCAGGACGGGAAACACCAACAAACTTAACAATGCTCAATCATACCAAGACGCAATGTAACCAAACGGTATCCAATATACAAATGGCAATTAAAATATCGTTATTAATTCTTACGCAGCGGCAAACAAATTACGGAATTAATTCATATAAAACGGCAAATTCTAAAACAGCATGACTACAGACCAGAATGTGGTCTTTAACTTCTTCATCATCTTCTATAGGGTCATACGCATTAATGATGGTAATGTTATGAAGTGTACCTTTTAGTCGTAATTTACATATTCTACCGTTTATTGGCTGGAAGCTTATTATCAACTTTATTATCCTTTTGTTTACTATCAAACCTGATCCTTGTTGGCCTTGTGTTCTTCCTCCACTATACATGAAATAGAATATCTGTCTTCATCTATTATACCTTTTCCACTCCATCTTCTCTCTTGCAGAGCCGTTATATCAATTTTATATTTTGCTAGTTCTTCGGCTATTGTTTGTATTTTCCCGGCTTGTAGCATAGTCAGAACATTTCAGGTTCCTATTATTTGTTCCATACCCGTGTCCTTGTTCCGTTTCTCGGGTCTGTCATCGTTGATCCGTCCGACATTTCCTAATAGAACTTTCGTTACTCGACTTTTTTAAGAGTAGAGAAACACTAATTGTGCCTCCAGGGGAAGTTAGCCCCAGCCCAACCCCCTTTTCAGAGGACCATTTTTTTCCCTCTCTCGTCTGCTCCCGACCTTATCTTCCACCTGGGTTGGTTACCGGATCTCCGATAAGGTTGCTCGGGTTGCCAGGGTCCGCCACGCGAAGGTGAGAGACGGAATTGAGTAGGAGAGGCTAAGCGGCATGATCTGGATTTGATGCCGTGTATTGCGCTTCACTACTCCATTATGAACGTCATATACATCAATTTAATCTATATGTTTGCACAAAATAATGTTTCCTAGAATATGCCTTCTACTTCCGCTACCTAAGTATGTAATTGTAAATAAATAACTGGTTACTGAATTATATCACAATACCTCAACGGTAAATGTTCGGAATAAATAAACACTCTGTATATAGGTTTATTTTTAAAGTAATTATATGACACTATCTTTGACTTTGGATTTTGTAGAATTCGTTACACATCCTACTGAATTGCTTTTTGAAAAGTGGTATTAGTTAGAGCAGGACTCAGCAACCCATGGCACGCGGGCCGCATGCGGTATAATTTTTATAGGACTTTTCCTGCCCATTTCTCCCTAAAGCTATCAACAGATATTACTTTTTATCGTTTTTATCTCTAAATCGACTTATTTAAACAAAACAATACGAATTGGTTATAATAACGCAAAATTATGATTAACCAGGAAGCAATTTACTGCAAGTGGAAAAAATTTAAAATTTTTCATGGGTTTGTTTCGAAAGCCAACTGTCGGCTGTCACATTTCAATTGGTTCCTTTTATTGGTTTGCGAAACTGATTGTATAATAGTGAATCTGTGACCTAGTATACTAGAACCTAACACAACCCCAAAAGCTCGCAAGTACTCACCGGAAAGATAGTGACTGCCACCACCTCAGCTGGCTCACTAAATTGAGGGTGCATACCTCGCCACTCCGGTTCCAATATCCTTCTTGCAGGAGCAGATTCAAGATTTCGTTGATCAAAAAATATACCACTTTCCGACATGAGAATTAAAATCGCTGCATTGTTTTCGTAGCTAAGCTTACAGAAAATCCTGTGTGTCGCATAACGTCCACCCCCACCTGCCCGCCACTACTTAGTGGTTGCTGGAGTGGGTTGATCCGTTGAAACGGTTGCCGACCTCCGAGCGAGATCATTAATACATTTTGAATGTTTACGGTCCATGTCAAAGGTGATATTGCAGTTGCAGACAATATTTCCTGTACAGTTTTAGACATAGCATAGTTGCTATTTGCACAATGGCCTAGCAGAATCTGAATCAAATGATACCGAGGAACGTGGCTCAGCGATAGAGTGCTTACCTTCAGTTCGGGAGGTCTAGCGTTCGAACCCCTATGCTGTCTGTCTTGACTCAGGTTTTCCTGGGTCAGATAGGTAAATGCTGAAACAGTATTATCCACGGAATCCCCTTATGCAATCTTTCTAGACTTTTCCGTTATTGGCTGACAAAGGACTGACCCCTATAGCAGTCCGCCCCCTTGTGGGGAATGAACCTACAATTATTTTTCTTGAATACAACGCATAGTCGCCGCTATCAACATAACTATGGCAACAATTTTCAATAAATTTAATGTGGATGGCCCATGGGCTACACATCAAAATTCTGGTAATCAAACCATGACGTATGTAAATGTTGCAACAGCATTTTAAGGTAGTGTTGAGTTGTTTAGAAGACACTGAAGTTCTTGATGTATTTACACGACGTATATCTTTAAACAAGGTATTTATAGTTTTAGAAAAATTGTTTCAAATGACAGGATTAAACTTACATGTCATTCGCCTAAATCTTTTTGTACGATGTCTAAATAAATAACTAGATTAAAAGGGTTACTTCTTTTTCAGCCATTAGTTAAGAAAACAGCTAGTACAAGGACAGCTGCCAGCCCTCAAACAAGTTCCCCTACAGTTGCCTCCCCCAGGAGTAGTAAAGGTCTGACTGCAGTTTTGAGTCCTTCACGAACTGCCAACAAATTTTCATCTGAAAGTATGCCAGCGTCTGCGTCTTCCAAAGTATCCCAGCAGGTAAGGGCTTTAGAATTTACTATTGTGGCTACTACACTCTGTCGAAACAAAACGATGGAAAATGAAAGGTACATTAACATGATCTAAATAAGTTGCAGAATTTGAAAGGGTATTCGCGACTTGCCTGCGAAAATCTGTGTACCCATTGTAGCTTATTAGATATTACATGCTTGATATGGTATTTTTTAAGTAAAGAGGAATAAAGAATTTCATTTCAAAACGAATGGTGGTTTTTATGCAATAGAACCAATGCACAACGAAATTAGTAACCGATGTATTAGTAGGCAAAGTAACAGTTTACATACCTATGTAGTTAGTAATATAATGTAAGGTACAATAATGTTTCGGAAAATTTGAAAAAACATTCCATCCATCCAAACTGTCAGTCTTCCTCCCGTTTTGTAGCAGCTCTCGATTGTGTTCTGTTCCAGGTACTTTTTAATTTGGCGTAGTTTCTACTGTCCGTGTCTTCGATACTTTGCTTTGCAGTCTGGAGCGCCCCCGAGGATTCTTGTCTTCTACCATTCCCTCGATAATTATGTTTGTAGGCCTTCACCTCGTTATGTCCTATTGCTCCGTTTCTTCGTTTCGATATTTGTTTTCAAAGTTTTCTTGTGTCTTTTACGCTTTGTAAGACCCCTTTGTTGGATACCGTATCTGCCCAACTGATCTTCTATTACACCAAATTTCCAGGCTTTCTAGTTTTCTTCTTTGGGCTTTTCCTATCGTCCGGGTTTCGCATCCGCAGAAAGCGGTACTCCATATATAGGTGTTGATACAATTGTTTATTTGTGTGTGTTACTAGTTGTTGTTTTAATAGAATACTCGTTTCGTTCATGCTATCCTCTTGTTTATTTCTTTCGTGCTTCTCCCGCCTTTTGCAATTAAACTCCCCACGTATGAGAACTAATACACTTCATTTATTGTTCCATTGTTAATTTTAATATCGCCCATTTGTTTATTTATTTCTATTTTATATTTTTATAAAATATTTTGTCCATTTCCGTTAGACATTGCGTCAATTCCTCTTTTGTGTTCACAGATAATGCTATTTCATCCGCATATCTTATTGCAGTAGTATGTTGACCATGTATTCTTGTCCCATTTGCTCTTGAGTGTCTGAATTCATCTATTGCTTTCTGTATGTCTAAATTAAACAGCATCGGAAATGGAGCGCATCCTTGTCGAGCTTTTTTCTTTATTTTGACTTTTCTTTCCTCATTATATTTTATAATTCCCATTTGCCCTTTATATAGGTTGTAAATTATTCTTGTTTCGTAAATTCCCACTCCTCTTTCTTTTTTAATGTTTCAAACATTATTCACCACCTTGTCAAGTACCTTCCCTGCGTCAATAAATCCGGTAAATCTTTGTTTTTCTTTTCTCATCATTTTTTTCTTCGGTTAGTCTCCGTGTCTTGTTCCTCTGTTTCGTCTGAAAACAAACTGATCCTCTGTCAGTTTTTCTTCCACCAACCTATCCATCCTTCTGTATATGATTTACATTAATATTTTCGCTGCGTGTGTGAACAGACTTTTGGTTCTGTATTCTTCACATATGTATGCTGTACTTTGTTCAGGTATTGGCACAATTGTACTCTTTGAAAAGTTTTCAGGAACTTCGCCCGTTTCGTATATTTGTTGAGTGGGGAAGAATAGCTCATTTAACTGTCTTGATTAAGGCATTTCCTCAATTCACTTAGTATGCTGTCTGCTCCTGACGCTTTACCATTTGTCAAACCTTCAACTGCCCTTTCAAATTCGTCTCTCATTATTGATCTTTTTTCTTCTACATACTTTTCACTCATTTGGAAGTTTATTAATGTGTCTTTATTATCGTAAAAGTCTTCGATACACTCTTGCGATCGTTCTGCTATATGGCTGGCTTGTGACAGAATTTTCCTGTTTTTATTTTTAATTACAAGGGCAGACTTTAAGATTTATGCACCTTTGTATACGTTCAAACCAATTCTCGAAACATATTTTTCACACTGAAGTTGGTATCTCAAAAACATGGTTTTTGGAGGTTTCAACAGCTTCTTGAGGTGAATAAAATCGCTATCCACGCATTTTTTGTTTGACATTCGGGAACACGAAGAAGTCGTTAGGCGATAAATCAGGTGAGTACGGGCAATGAGACATTAATTCCATGTTTTTCTCCTTCAAATAATCAATTGTTTGACGTGCTGTGTGAGAGCTGGCATTGTCATGATGAAGAATGATGCCACGTTTTCGGTTGTTTTTCCGGATTTCGTACATGACTTCTCGCAAACAAATTGCTGTATACCATTCAGTGTTAACTGATCTTCGATCCTCTAAAGGAATGATTGCGACATGTGCAGTACAACCGAAGAAACAAGCAGTCATTTTCTTGAAAGTGCTTCGTGAAGGAACAACTTCTGTGGGATTCGATTCATCTTGGAACACCCAAATAGTGGATTGTTGCTTAGTTTCCTGTTCATACGAATATACCCAAGTTTCCTCACCTGTTACGAGGTTGTATACGGATTTTGCAGTTCCTCCGTCGAATGTTTTGAGCATTTCCTTACACCAATTCACACGAGCTTTTTTTTGAGCTTCGGTCAAATTATGCGGAACAGATCTTTTTCACAGCTAAATGTTCATGCGTTCTATCTCACTGTAAGTCACATGCCGATCTTCTTCAATCATGTTGCGTACAGAATTGATGTTTTTTTGTAATAACAACCGATTTTGGTCGAAATTCATCACTGACGGACACACGACCACGACGAAATTCTGCAAACCAATTGTAAACAGTCTTTTCTGATAGTGCTTCATTACCAAAAGGTTAACGAAGCGATTCTATGCATTGTTGTTGAGTTAGGCCTTTACTAAAATAGTAAAAATTCATCCAACGGAAACCTTTACGTGAAATTTCCATTTTTTCACAAAATTACTTTTTTTAAACGGTCACTGTAAACAAACAACTCGGTCAATTTCTAAGCTGCCACTATTTTCACAATAACAAATTATACGAAAATAGTAATGTCACATCTCAATAGCGCCACCTAGTGGCCGTTTGTAAAAACTTAAAAGGCTGCCCTCGTACATGAAGGTTATGTTTTTTTCCGTGAATATATTTTTAATTCTCTTATATATCTTGTCACTTTTCTCTTCTGTTATTTTTTCTGTATTTGTTCACAAGTCTCTTTCATATATCTCTCTCTGTCATTTCTGGCTGACCTATTTACTCTGTTTCTTATCTCCCTGTAGTTTTGTTTGTCAGTTTAATTACCTACTTGAGTTTTTATATTCTTATATAGTATCTGGGCTTGAATTTTTATTGTTCCAATAATCTTGTTAGTTGTGTAATATGTAAGGGACTAGCATTTTCTCCAATACATTTTTTTTTGGTTGGATGTGCTCAATCACCAGAGCCTCGTTAGTGTAAACAGGGTGTACCACGTGAAGATGAGGTTGACAGTTTGATGGTAATCCCCTGACTACCTCCTTTCGAAACGATTTCGGCAAGGTTTTCTGAAAAATATTCAGATAATTTAAAGTCAACTAAAACGTTATTAGTCTGTAAAAATACTACATACACAATTGTAGATACTCTGCTTCAAACTTTTCGCTACTTGCGACAGGTATTTTTAAAAATAGTAGCTAATTTTCATCAATTAATGAATAGCATATATAGTCGTCGGCTGACGAGAGTGCACTATTGAGAAATGCAGTTAACAGCGTCCTTTCGAGTAAATTCGACTACTGGATACAGAAATCCGTGCGTTACTATTCTGCATAACCACATAAGCTAAGGAATGAACCAGGCTGTAGTAAATGTTTTTAAGGCAAGTAATAGACTGCTTACTATTACGTTTCCTTCTAAGATGTGAAATCCCCTTACTTCAGCCCCCTATGCATTCTCGTCAGCCAACGACAATAGTAAGTATGAATATGAACATAAGTAATAAGTAATAACTGAAATAATAATCACAACTGCAGTTCCTAATTAAGCTGTTATTAAACTTTTCTAAAATTAATGCCAGTGAATTGAAAATCTAGAAAAGATTTTAATTATTTCTACCATTAATTTAATTATAAAAAATGGTTTCCGATTTCACTCATCTACAGCTTATATATTTAAAATGCCATGTTAAAGTAACTCATCCAACTGCTGCAATACTATCTTCGAAACACTGCCAATACCGTATCATCCTTTTTGGTTCCTGTTTCTGTTCTCGCTGCTTTTCCCTTTTCGCTCCCTTCATTTTCCCCCCACTTTCGGCTTCTCCCGTTCCCTTCTCTTTCGTTTCTTTTTTGCTAGATTTTATTCGTCCAATAGTAATCTACCTTCCCTTCTGTTTCTTTCCCTTCCCTTGATCCTCTCTTCTTGAACTCCAATTCTCCAGGATGACATTTGGAACTGAAACCTATCGGCATTTAAACATCACTCGTTTTCTAACATATTTGGTCTATTATGTTGCTGCAAGATAAACGTTCACGCCTGTTGCCGATACCTTTTAAAACAAAAGCTAGTAGTATTCATCTTAAGGAACATCTGAAGTGTAGAATTCACATTTTCGTGTGGACGTCCGCCATGGACATCTTATGACCAAACCAATAGTGACGTGTTATGGACTAAAAATGGGTGTCCTGTGCTATATGCTGTATATGAGACATTTATGCACTTAATTGGTAGAGGTAGTATGGTATGTCTCAGCTGAAGTCATTTTGAGCGAATATATGCAACTCCCAAACGTAATATATATAAATTTTGTTTTTTTACTGTGTTACAAACTTTATTGTAACAAAGTGTCATAACATTTAATTCGTCTGATTGCACAAATGTTAATTGCATTTACACTCCTCCTCTTCTTCCACCTGCTCCAACTTAATTTCTTTCTTGCGGTGTGCATTCCCAATTTTCATTCCTTCTAATCAACAGTCTTCCCAGCGTCTTCCTACCATAGACATTTCCAGTTCTACCTATAGATAATTATCCATACCATTAATGTGTCCATTTCATTCTTGTCTGGGCTATCTCTTCCACCTCACAATATCTTAGACGTTTCTCGGGTAGTACGAATTCTTACCCTATCTCTTAACGTATTTCCAGTTATTGTACGTAGTGTTGTCAAATCAACTATTTCGTTTTAGAATTATCGTTACGTGTTTCAGCTGCATACATCATTAAAGGACTTTAGTATGTTTTTTATATTTGCACTTTACTTTCTATATTCAAGAATTCGTTTCGCCATATATCTTTAAGATATCTCAACATGGCCGGTGGCTTTGTTTACTTAGTTAGTTACCTCTTCTACTAGGTTATATTGATGATATGTGTGTTCCTAGGTAAGTAAATGGCAAGACTTGCTCGATGGATTAATTACGAAGGTCAAATTTGCATCTTCAAGGCTGCATCGATATAAACAAACTTTTAGTTTTCTCCGCTGATACTGCCATGTAATATTTTTCTTCTGCTACTCGAAATGCTAGTCACACTCGCTTCAGATTTTCCTCATCTTTTTATACAATTATCGCGTTGTCAGCATATAAAGCCACTTCATTTCATCCGCACTAAACTGGTAGCCTATGTTCGACGATTTGATTTTTGTAATTACATTATACATAAAACGAAGTTAAATATTATTATTGGACTTAGACCATCTCTTTGTCAAATTCCTGTGCGATCAGGCTGTCCTCAGTTATAGTTCGTCGTTTATTTTTAGTCTGATTATATTTCTGGTGTGTAGATAATTCAGTATTTTAATTATCACCTTCGGTATTTCTTTTTCTTGACAAATTGGAAACCCATCAGTAAGTAGAACGCGGTCAAACGCTTTCGTCAAATCAATAAAACACATATGTGCTACAACCATTGTATTCTAGTGATTTTTCTATTATTTGGCGTACTATGAATTTAACATTGGCTGTTGATTTGTTTCTACGAAAGCTCTGTTTTTCCTCGCTTCTAATTATTTACAATGCGTAGTATCCCGTTACCAATTATACCAGTAAGTAACTTCGTTGTCTGATTGAAATTGATATTTTTTGTAATTTCGGGATTATTTCCTTTCTTAAAATTAGAAATTTTTAAGCTTGTCTTTCAGTGTCTTTATATGCTCGAGTTTTCTCATATTCGTGACCGCGTTCTTATTTCTCTCTCTAGTGAGGTTCCTTCGTATTTACGTAAGCAGTTCGTTGAATATGGTGTAAGAACCTGCTGCTTTTCGGTTTTTAAGTTTCTTCGAGGCCTCCGCAACTTGCTCATACGTAACATTCGTTGTGTGTACTATATATCGATCTTCTACCATATGTTCACAATCTTTCTTCTTATTCTTTTGCTTTGGAATAGAATGAGAGATATTTTACCATTGATTTAATAGTTATATTAACCAACTGGTCATATTTATTAATGTTCTTCTTTGTCTTTTGATAATTTCCCATATTAGGATACATTCTAGAATGTAATGCGCGGTACGTTCTTTTTGTATTTAACCGATTTCCTTTTTCATGCAGTGGTCGGCCACAATAAAACCCATCCGTTATCGCCTGAGTCTTAGGCCCTGATCTATTAAGGGACATTTGTTTTACCTCGCCTACGAACGCTCTCCTTTTTCATACTGATTTGGGACAAGCCATGGCCGAATTATAATCAACAAACACACAGTGTCCCACCTTGATTTCACAATACTTTACTAGGGTATTCTTGAGTCAAAAACAAGCAAAAAGTCCTTTTTTACTACACAAACATATGCACTGGGTATTTCTAGAATTTTCCGGGGAAATCCGGAAGTAGGGAACACACAACTTTGACCATTTACAATGCTTATCAAAACCAACTGCAGCTACCTTGGCTTTGTTGCTTTGTACACAGGTAGAAACGGTTACACAAATTTTAAAACCACTTTGCAATTCTAAAAGTAAAAAATTAATTTTAAAATTGTCTTAGAATATACCAGTATCGCCGAATAAAATGTCTGTAAATGTTTTTTCTATTAACAAATTTAACCAATATTTGTAAATCTAAATACGTCATTTATAATCAGAACGCTAAGAACGTTCGAAAGCCTGCAAGTGAGTCCCAAAGGGCGCCATCAGCTACGCGACCCTCCTCTAAGGTCTCCGGAAGAACACCATCCGGAGTCGCCAGGGATGATTTGGCATCGTGCCGATACTGCAATCGCAGATTTGCAGCTGATAGATTAGGTGTACACGAAGACATATGTGCCAGAACAGCGGCGAAGAAGAGGAAAGCGTACGACGCCACAAAGCACCGCGTTCAGGGAACCGAACTTGAACCATACACCAGAAAATCCAATCGAACTGCTAGCATGAAGGTAAGTTAAAAAACAGTTTTTGATTAAAAATGTCTAATTTATAGGTCTAACTAAGCAAAACTATTTTTGTGTGTTAATACTTTCATTATTGTTGTTAAGTTTGTTCTTTATTCTAACACAGCCTGCTAACCGTCCGGAAGCAGGCAATCCAATATCCAAACAACATATTTCCAAGCAGGTAATAAAATGTAGTAATTTATTGAGCACAACTCTGTTGGCCTGTGGTCCTTTACTGTTCAACTGCTTGCGCTAAAGAATAATTTAGTTTTGCACAATAAATGTAGTTACACACACCAAAATTAAAAGCGTTTACACATCAATTACTTCTATATAAAACATGTAGGTACGATTAATTTTTTATATGTTACGATCATTGCCCCATTGGCCTAAGATTCTTGTGTTGCATAAACTTTCTGACTTCTCTCTGTTAGTTTATAACAGTTCTAGGCCATTGTTCTTTTGTTATGTTAAGAACATGGTCGTGCCATTATAGGATTTTAAAATTTTTTTAGCAATGAGACCCTTAAGATATGAGAAAATAATCATTGAAAATTTGACCTAAAATTGTTTGAGTACCGCAGGATAATAAGAAAAATTTGAGTTCAAAGACATGCAAAGGAGAGTAAGATAGAAGTGCAAAAAAAATTCTTATCTCCTGCCACAAACCAATACTATTAGGTAGGTCAGTTATTTCTATTCAGTCTGTTGTTGTTATCACAAGCCAGACAAGTTTTTACGTGTTTGCCACTTTGGATTTACTTTACCATTAGGTAATAACCTTCTACAGCTTAAATGCATTTTCTACGTATCATTAGCAGTTATTAAACAAAATTTTATTTTATTTTTTAATTCAAAAAAATAAACTTAATGATTTTTACTGGTTTAAATATTTGTACCTATTTCTGATACACCCTGTATATATATATATATCTTCATTCCAAACCTTCATTGATCTGTATATTAAGAACCGATTGTCTTCAGAAGTTCATCACTTTATATCTATCTTTCTGTAAATCCTAACGTCACAGCTGGAGGGCAAACTCAAAATACTTTCAATCTCCAGTACAACAGCATAGCGCGTATTGCCTTCCTCGCTTATATTATCATATCAACCGACCAAATATCGGAAGTTCACCTAGTGTAGATTCTAAATATTTAAATTATGTGCAACTTTTTATTCTAATGTTATTATCTTAAAATGGATCAGTGGCTTGCCATCCCATTTTCATGTAATGGATTTTATTTATATTGATGTTTCGCTCCCACGCACTAAAGCTTTTTGGTCTTGCATACGGCGCCTTCTGAGTCTTCAACAAATTGTCGTCCCCAAGAAGAAAATGTAAATTGTTTATGATACAATTATTAGTCGAATTTTTGACAATTCATATTTCAATTATCCAAAACCATCACTATATCTACAAAGTGATTTTGTAAAAAGTCAATTGCAGTAGCCTAGGGTTGTCCCGTCTATATTAAGCTTTAGAATCTGACAATATGAAAATTGTAACAGCATAGCTGCCAATAATTAAATAAAGAAGCTTCAATTATTTATTCAAAAATGAATTTCACAGTGCAGCATAAGATATTTATGGTAAAAGCTTATTACCGAACTGGAATCATCATAAATGGTGAGTGGCTGTATTCGATCCAGGAATGCTTCAACGATTTTACAGACCATTTTGGAATTGTTGAATACATTCGATTTTACAATGCTCTAAGGCACACTGTGGAATTATTCGATGTAACAGGTGGTGTTACACGCAGAAATGGTAGCGGTAGACCTACAGAACGCACACCAGACGTCCTGGAAAATGTTAGACAAATAATGGCTGAAGCTCCCTCAACTTCACTTCGACGTCTTTCACAGCGCATTGATTTGTCTTACACAACCACGAGGAATATTCTTAAAGCAGATTTAAAGTTATTCCCATATAAAGTAACTTCAGTTCATCAGATTCTACCAGCAGACATGCCTCTAAGAGAACGATATTGTCAATGGTTTTTAAACGCATTTCCTGAAGACAACGACTTGAACAACGTGTTTTTTTCGGACGAAGCATGGTTTCATTTATCTGGATATGTGAACTCCCAAAATATGAGAATTTGGTCTGCGGAGAATCCATATGCGTTTAGAGAAACACCACTTCATCCGCAAAAGCTTGGCGTGTGGATTGGTCTTAGCCGACGACGACTTGTAGGACCAATTTTCTTTCAAGGGACAATCAATGCATTAAGGTATCGCGAAGAGATTTTGGAACCTTTTATTAATCAGTTAGATGACCAAGAGCTGCGGGAAGGGTACTTCCAGCAGGATGGCTCGCCTGTTCATTGTACTCTGGAGAACTTGAATTTTATTCAGGAATTCTTCGGCAATAGAGTAATCAGTCGGAACACTCCAGTTGCTTATCCACCCAGGTCCTGTGATTTGACAACGTTGGATTTTTTTGTCTGGCCCTATGTGAAAAATTCAATTTATCAGGCGCCAATACAAAATTTAGATGAGCTTACAGCAAGAATAATTCATAAATGCAACGAAATAAATAACTCACAGCACATGCTCGAAGTTTACAAAAACGAGCAAGATTGTGTATAGAGCAAGGGGGTGGACATTTCGAGCACTTGCTGTGAAAGAAATCTTGACGAAAAACCTGTAATTTACTTACCTTAATAAATTACAAATCAGTTGCAACTAAATACTTGTTCATTTTCACATTTTGTTGGGCCAAAATTTTTAACTACCTGAACTGTCACACAGTTTGACATACAGGTAAATGTCATTCAAAGCTCATTGCAGCTGACTGCAGACGGAATAGCTTTTTCTCTAGGCTTGCTGCAATTGACTTTTTAAAAAATCACTCTGTACCTATAACAACTACTGACAACATTGTCTGAATTATACTTCATTTATTAGTTTCTTTGTTAAATAATGGAAGGTTTTACTGCAAGTGAATATGCTGATATTGTTCTTCCAATGAGAGTTCTCTCCATGTATTCAGAAATTATAAATTCAGATACCCACATTAACACCAACCTTCTCAACGAATATTTGGTGAAACATTTCAAAGATTTTGAGAGACTGTGGCTAAATCTTCATTATCCTGATAGATGATGGTTTGTACGCTGGGGGGGGATCTGTCTACAGCCTCCAAGTTCAAAATTACATCCTCTGGATTTTTAATTTGGGACATCTAAAGCAGCTAGTATACAGTGTTGAGATACATACTGATGTACAATTGCTTGGTAGAATCATAAATGCGCCAACTGAAATTGGCAACAACAATATAATGTTTCAAGTCTATGAGTTGTTGGTGTACGAGGATGGTTCGATAACTACGTGGCCTAACAAAGAAAACGCAAGTTTTTTTTGACAAAAAACTGTTTATTATTCAATTTAGTCTCCTGCTTGCTCAACACACTTATTCCAATGATATTCCAAATTAGCAATGCCTTCATTGTAGGTCGATGAATGCAAGTCCTCGAAATAGCTATTTACAGCAGCGATTACCTCGGAATTAGACGAAAATCTCTTACCGCCGAGCCATTTTTTCAGGTTTGGAAACAGATGATAACCGCTAGGAGCCAAATCTGGGGAATAAGGCGAATGGGGCACTAATCCAAATCCCAGTTCATGAATTTTGGCCATTGCAATCACAGACTTGTGGGCAGGTGCGTTATCTTGATAGAAAAGCACTTTCTTCTTTACCAAATGAGGCCGTTTCTCTTTGATTTTGTCGCTAAGTTGTTGCAACAAATTGGCATAATACTCGCCATTTATTGTTCTCCTTTTCTTAGTAATCGACCAAGATAATTTCATGAGAATCCCAAAATACGATTGCAATAACCTTTCCTGCTGACAAACCGTTTTTGCCTTCTTTGGTGGCGGAGAATCTTTGTGTGTCCATTGTTTGGACTGTTCTTTGGTTTCGGGAGTATAATGGTGGACCCAGGTTTCATAGACGGTTATGAAACTGCGCAAAAAATCCTTCGGATTGTGGCGAAAACATGCCAAAAGGTAGCGAGAAACACTAAAACGATTCAGTTTTTGCTCCAGTGTGAGCAACCGCGGCACCCAACGTGCCGAGTATTTTTTCATTTCCAATTCTTCAGTTAAAATTCTGTGCACACTGTCATTTGAGATACCCACTATGTCTGCTATCTTGCGCACTTTTACTCGACGGTCATCCAATACGATACGGTGGACTTTTTCAATCATATCCGCGGCAGTAGCAGTTTTTGGACGTCCACTACGGGGTTCATCATTTATGCTCACACGACCACGCTTAAATTCGGCAACCCAATTTGTAACCACCAGCTCTGCTTTGATTTCGGTTGGTGTTCAGCCTTTCAAATGAAAGTACTTTATCACTGTTCTCAACTCAGTTTTTTCCATTGTTTACAAAATCACAGGAGACGTTCATTTTGGCGTACTGTCAAAAACAGGCAAATTGACAGATCGCTCTGTACTGTCATATTTAATCTAATAAAGGATAGTTCTACAGAATTGTAAAGAAGATTCCTCTGAATTCGTGCCGTCTCTATGTTAGGCCACGTAGTTATCGAACAATCCTTGTATTTAAACTCAAGGAGCACGCCTTGTGCAATTATTATAAAAACTCAATTTTTTTATTTTTGTTTTTAAATTATTTATTTTGTAACAGGTACTTTAATTATATTATCGGCCACTTGATATTAAGGTTACGAATTAATTATGCCACTAAAACTTTGATCCCCTGTGGTTGCTTAATTACTTAAAATAGGATTAATGTTCATTAGACATTTTTTATTTAAAATAGCCTCAGCAATCAAATGAGAAAGTTTTTTACACTAGTTGTGAAACACCCTGTATATTAATTATTACAGATAAACTGAAGCTAACTTTATAAGGCCTGTTTATACCACTAGGCAAAATTGCTTGTCTTCCAAGTGGAGGTAGTGGGAATAATGCATGGTGCTTGAACGACAGATCTAGAACCAACGTTTTGGTATCTACAGTGACAGCAGAACCGCTTTACTACCCCTGGGCAGTTGCAAAATTACCTCAGGAGTGGTACAGCAGTGCCGTGCAGCTCTCTGCAGTGCCGTGAAGCTCTCGACGATATCTCAAAAGATAATGTCATATCTCTTATATGGGTGAAAGGACATAACGGAAACTACGTGAATGAGGAGGCTGATGAGATTGCGAGACTGGCCTCCGAACAACCTATTTGGGGACCAGAACCCGTTATCCCTATATCCCTGAAGACATTAAGCTTTATGCTATACCAAGAAACCCTAAAAACTTCACACGAAGATGGGTAAAACCGAAAGTTGTCGTCATGCAAGGGCTGCTATTAGTACACCCTCGTCAAAGACAGCCAAATTTTGTGTGAAACTGTCCCGAAAGACCCTGTGACTAGTTGTAGGTAGCTTATCTGGACACTGCACCCTAAATCAACACATGCACAGGATGGGACTGGCAGACAGCCCAAACTGTCGAGGCTGCAACGGAGATAACGAGATTGCAGAACACGTCCTGTGTCACTGTCCAGCTCTCGCCACAATCAGAGGATCCATGTTGGGAGACTTTTGGCTAGATGTGGCCGAAATCAGCAACACCCCAGTTACGGATGTCCTCAAGTACATCCAAAGATGAGAATGACAATGTAAAGCCAGTTGAAATATCAGAAATACTGGTCCTTCAACTACAAGCAATTGTTTTTCTCAAGATTGTTTCTGTTGCAATCAGAACAATATAAAGTTGCTTTCCATTAAATGAGTATACACAATACAGTGTGGAACAGCAAAATGGAATAAATTCGGTATCTCAATTATTGTGTATATTTTAAAAAAACCGCGAGACACCTCAGTTTTAGATTATGAAATGA
>JABXWE010016321.1:0-30273 GCA_014611495.1 Limonius californicus | reverse complement strand
ATGCAAACAAATGAATTCCAAAATTGTACTTTGTTCAAATAACAACATTCGGAATTTATTAGGAAACCCTAAAGACAAAGTGAAAACTTTGAAAAAGGCGGGGATTTACGTAATTGACTGTTCTCACTGTAATGGAAAATATATTGGGCAAACTAAACGTAATATTGAGATTAGGTTTAAAGAACCTGTAGCTTATTTCAAAAATCATAAGTTTGATAAACCAAGCATTGCCCAACATATTTACGATACAGGACCGGTATAAAATTAGAAAATATAGAATTGTTAAAGGAAGTGTCAACAAAAGAATTGAATTGTCATGAGAGCATTCACATTTAAAAAATTGGGGGATCTTTTAAGTTCAAATAAAGGGGCTTATCTCCTGAGGTATTCCTCAGCCAAATTGCTTTAGTTAGTTCACGTTCCTACTGAAGATGACAGTTTAGTTGCCGAAATACGTAGGTGTTCTAAATATTGTGGTGGTAAGGGATTTTCCAAAGTAAATTTACTTAAACCACAGTCCCATCAATCGTGAAACGTAATCAGATTTCAGAGAACGAATCACAAGTTGTTCAGTCTCCAGCCTTTGGAAAATACGACCATGAGAGTGATCATCTACCACTCGCAAAAAGGTGTACGCATCGATCATTAGCAGCATACCTGTCAAAGCAATTAAAACAAAATCAGAAAGAAAATAAAAAAAAATTGAGACAATAGAAGAAAGGTCTAAAAGTTAAAAAAAGAAAACGTCGAAAGAAAGAGAGCCTGGAAAACCACAACCAAGTGCAAATGGACAAGAACTCCCACAAATATCATCAAGCGGGTCCTAGTAGCGTTAGACAGACCACTACATCAAATAGTGACATTTAGTATGCATGTGGAAGCTGTGAAGAATTATATAAAGATCCACTCACCGAAGTTGAATACAGTATTCCTCCTGTTTAACGTGGTGTCACCAAGATTGCATTGGCTATGAGAAAACGGGCGACTTGACTGCCATTACGATTTTTATGTTTAGTCATCTTACCCCATTACCTCATTTTATCTCGGATATGGGGTAGGATGACTAAAATTAACTTCTTTGTTCTTATATTGTAACATTGGGTCGCTTTTACTGAACACACTCTGTACGCGTGACGTTTACTTAGTTTTCTGCAAACGCAGCTTTAAACCGAGTCTTGACACTGTTAAGTGCGGGGACAAGATGGAAGTCAGGCTCTAGCTCTCGACCTGAGTGTTACGCAGATTTAAATTACCCCCAGGCGTCCGAGTCAGTGTAATTTACCAATACGTAATTGCTTTCGCTTTCTGCGGTACCATTCACGGTACGTCCGAAAAAGGGGTAGATATATTACGTGTTCCAAAATATCCGAAAATTTCGCTAAAGTACCGATTTGGGAAATTTTGTTGTATGGCGCAATATTGAAAAATCTGCCAAAAGCAAGCGGTTCCGAGGGAAGCTAACTGTAAAATCCCCACCACTACACCCAGGGACTGACTCAAGCTTTACATCCCCCTGAAGGGAAAATTTTCCATCGAAAAAGGTAAATTTTCAAAGCCTCTGTTAGCCACGCTTTAGCTGCTCCATTTAGTTTACCGACGGGGAGGCCGCCTGAAACGCACGCCGTTGATTGTGAAATCTTCTGTGTTGTTCGAAGAACTTTAGCGGTATAAGAAAATACTGCGTGTACAAGGCCTTTCTGCAGTATATTTTCTTCAGGAATTATTAGCTTAGATTTAAATG
This sequence comes from Limonius californicus, assembly GCA_014611495.1. Lineage (NCBI taxonomy): Eukaryota > Metazoa > Arthropoda > Insecta > Coleoptera > Elateridae > Limonius > Limonius californicus. The sequence goes on along the minus strand of JABXWE010016321.1, from coordinate 28,532 downwards.
TTTTGGGTTCACCTGTGCGTGACCTTGTTTAATCTTAAGATTGTTCGTTTCAGACTGTTTTTTAAAATAATATTTATCTTTGTTCGTTACCAAACTATACTCATTTAACCATTTTGCATGTATTTTGTCCGCTTCTTTAATTTAATTTAATGCTTTGTTAAACTCAACTCTATTTTATTTTGATCATAGTTAAAAGTAATGTGAAGGATTCCTCCAAGGACAGCCAAGAGTGATTGTTGCGCCCCTTTGTTTACGGGGATACTAAGTTAACATTTCTTTTAGGAACAATTGCGTGAACACGTAAGTTCCATCACGCACAAGCTTCGGATTGGCCGTTCAAACTAACGTGAAGCTTGAGCAATGCCGGATCTAGTGATATCCCCCTTGGTGTCCTCACTTATTACGACTTTAAACCCGTGACAATATTATATGTAAAAAAATTTTTTTCTTTTTGTTGTATCGTATAGTATTGACGTTGATGAAATTATAAAAGCTTATACAATTCACGAACGCGACAACATTTCAAAAAGTCAGGAACCAAAAGCAAAAGTTAGATTCATTTCATCACAAAAGTTAATCTGCAATTGTGAAACAGGATAGCTATAAAAGGCTTGCATATAGATCGGACGTCATCTTCCTAATTCTTAGAATACGGCCGGTATGGTTTTTTGAAAATTCAGAAATACTCTCAAACCATAGATCCTTGCAATTTAACTAATTTTAAAGTTTTATAGCCCTTATAGCCCATTGCCGTCATAGTGCCAAGAAATATTTTTGAAAATAAATAACTGGTTTGGAATGGTTTTCAAAACAATTTGTTCAAAAACGACTATAAGGATTTTGATAAAATTTTGTCACATGATGTACACCTGAACAACCTACAAAACATTTTTTTATTTATTAGGGACTTTTGTCTTTGATGCCTTCTATGAGTTATCAAAAATTACAGTTTAAGTGGTTTAAGTTGTTTTTATTTTGGAGTGAAAGTGTACTAGTTCGGCATCATTGTAAAGCTATTTTTACGTACATTTACAATATTGCAACTCGAGCAACGCTGGACATTTTGAAAGAGCGCGGAATGTCTTCTTGAGAAGTTGTACAGTTCGTGTCGATGTGGAAGGAGTACGTTTCGAACATCTTTTTTGAATAGTAAACAAGTAATTGTGTGTGTGTTTGGTGTTAAATATTAATAAAATGTTAATAAAAAATCGCCAATTTCTTGCAAATGGTTAGATTGCAGATTTACGTTTATCAAGATTTAATTTGAACGTACCATTCGTCCTTTAAATATAAAACACTTTTTATGAACACCCTGTATCGAATATAGGAACTTCTTAACTTTTTTGTTAGATACTTCTTAAATAGTTTGAAATCGATCTTTTGCAACTTTCTTTGCGAATTGGCAATTTAGGTAATGCAAATTTTGGAAATGCTATTTAAAATTGGGCAACGTTGTCACCATAAAAATTATGTGTTGCCATGGCAACTTTAATTTGAATTCTGACTGGCCACCATCTTAAATCTTCTTTTAAAGAGAACTTTAAAATGAGGTATTACACAACGCTCGGTAGTATATGCCATTAAAAAAAAGTTGCAGGGCTGTACATTTGCAAATGCGCATCGAATATATGCGCGTTGTCACTTGTTTAGTACATTACACAACAGCGGAACGTTCATGGTGGGCTATGCCATGTTATATTTCTACTTATACACTCCCTTGGTTCTGTGTAACGTAGTAGAATTATTAATTCTATTAATTCTGAATGGTAGAGACCGTTGAAGGCTAAGGACTTACGGATTAATGTGGGCTCCTAATCGCAGAAAGTGCAGATACTTCTATCCCACGAATATTTACTCAGCAGAATACCTCGCAGGATCTCATAGTCATATTACGAAGAACTGCCGTTAAGAAATCCATTTTCCACTATTGGGAATTGAACCAGAGACTTCTAACGTCCTGATCACTAATCATTGGCCGCCGTATTAGGTGCAGTGACAGAACGTATAATGTACATCGTTTTGAGAATATTCCACAAGATTCTCGACCTTCTATCGGAATCTAACCTATGTTCTTGTAAGAGTAGGTATTTACATTATTATAAATACTTCGTGCGTGAATGCGTTGTTAAGGATACTCCGTGAGTTGGAATACTTCTTCTTCTCGAAATGCTCACTATACTGCTTCAGGTGGTATGTTAAAAGTGGCCTTGAATAGGGGAAACCCGCAACTTAAGATGTGCTCCCAAATATGGAAGTGCACGCACCTCACTTTTAAGGTATTACTTATACATTTCCGATTTACGAAGTATCTACAACTCAAACCCATTAACCCGCAAAAATGAGCATAATAAACAACAACCCACACCTGAGTATGTGGTAGTGTAATAGCTTCTAAGGAAACGAGCGCACCTGAAACTACTCGGCCTGAGCCAAACAATCTCAATTCTTTGTCAATCAGAAAAAGAATACGTTTTTTGATATACATATATATATATATATATATATCTTCTTCGAGTGCTTTCTCTCTTACGCCTGTGTTGCGCTTTTAAAGTACCACAGACATAGGGGACCTACAGCTTAACCTGGAACTACTGGAAGTCCTATAATCATTTCTACTCCAGAGAAGATTTATTAGGCAGAATACTTCGCTGGTTTGCCATTGCCTTGCGAGGGAGAACGGCCGTTAAAAATCCGATGTTCCGGTAGTGGGAATTGAACCCAGGACACAGGGTAGAAATCTAACGCTGAGGTGGTCGTGGGTTAGATATTAGCGCGTTAGAGTTCTGCGATGATGGTCTGGGGTTCAATTCCCAGTACCGGACCTTCTCATTCTTAACGGTCCTTCTATCCCGCAAACCAGCGAGGTATTCTGCTAAATAAATCTTCTCCGGATGTGAAGTGTTTACATTTCCCGTGGTTTGGAGTTTACGATAAGCTGTAGGTCCTCTATGGCTGTGGTAGGTACTTTAAAACTCGCAACATAGGTATAGCGCTACGTTTCGTGAAATATAAACGAACCGAGAAGAGAAGGCGAAATCTCTGTTTACTGTGAAGCGGCAACAGCATTTACAGCTGTAGAAAATTGATACGAAATTAGTCAGGAAGCACTCAGAGGGATAGGTATCTAAATTTAGATTTTGCAAATTCATTAATACCTCGCTTTGCGCCGTGGATACGTTCTCCAAAAATACAACGCAAATTGAACCGACGCAAAATGAATGATGATTTTCTATAGGAAATCATGTAAATAGTAAATATACGTTATAGAACACTATTTTTTAAGGAAAAATCTCTAAAAATAAATTAACAGAAATAAAAAGACTTTATTCGTCCACGTTAATCCACGTTAGTAAAAAGAACAACAAAATTTTTTTTCTGACTCGAATGAGTTTGTAGATGACCGCGTGTGCTAAAAAATTGGAAATGTTTATAAAAATATACAACACACAACATAACAAACTTTAAAAATAAATCTTTTATATTAATAGAAGCTAATAAAACTATTTTAACACTAAAAATAAAATATTTGTTACCGAAAGAAAACAAACTGGCAGTGAAACATTTTAAAACTAACCAAAATGTTGTGTACGCAGCAGTTGAAACTCTAATCGATGATATTTCTACGTAAACGCCCTGTATTTCTGCAAACCAGTACACGCAAACGCGCAACACAAACGCAACTTCACATAAACGACGACACAGCACGACATCTAGTGTTAATTGAGTAGCAACGCTACTTCGAAAAGGCGCAAAACGAAACAACGCAAAGTAAGGCATTGGTGCGTAGCAGTTTACTATAAAATAGAACTCAGTGCAAATGTTGAAGACTAATACTTATTGTGAAATCAAACAGGCTTACGCATATTTAGAGATACTTTACGAGGAATACGAAGACAAACCTGGAGACTTCAAATACAATTACCTACGCCTTTCAATAGAAAGGTTACAACAGATTCGTACAAAGTTTACCCTCAAAACAGTGACAATTCTTCGTTTATTAAACTTTAGTTCCCCTCAAGAGTTACGTCCCAGACCTTACGAATGGTTAATCAATATCGGGCTTGCTGCGTGAAGTCAGATAAAACCTAGCTTGTATTAATTTACGCCCTCGGCCAACTCGCCTTGTTCGTAAATAATAGATATCATTATGTACCTATATACAGACCAATGTGTACGTTCATAAAAGTTTGATTGGTAAGTAGGTACAAATTTGCAATTTTTAAAATATTATGACTGTAGTTGAAGTACTTCAAAATAATGGCAAAAGAATTAACTTTATATCTATCGAGGCAAACGAAACGATACCTTTGGAATTGGTTTTGTATGTTGCCCTAGAACAAACATATTTAATTTGTACTCTATTCATAACGCTTCCTTATAGTTTTACACGGATATGAATCAGGAGACCGTGCTGGCCTATAATTTGGTTCCACACATACAGCGTATTCATTGTTGAACCTCACAAAAGTTGGGTAGAACAACGAGAGATCCCGGTTTGATTAGACCAGATATGCAACGTATGTTACGTTATTAAGGAAATTTCAATATCCAGCACTATCTAACTGTGGAGGTACGCTATGGGCCGAAAAGTATGATTAGTCGTAATAGGTACCAACAATCAAATGTTAAAAACGACGTTCACGGGGTTTTACTTTTGCGTCCTTAGTAAAACAGAAATTGGCTAAACGTTTTTCTTGCCGAATTATGTATCCAAATTTTTAATTTATTTTCCCACTTTATGCTTAGGCCGTAAGGTAAACGTGTTGTACACGGTATTGGTACAGGTATATCGTGTTGTCGAAAAATTTCTAAACTATAGATGGAAAAATCCCATACACCAAAGCAGTGGCGGTTTGCTATAAGGAACTAAGAAACCATGACACTGCAATAACAAACTTGCTTCAAGACATCTGGACAATCGACAACAGCGTGGCACTACAACTGTACAATCGACAATAGCGTGGCACTACAACTGTATAATCCCACGAGCCGTCACTGGTCAAAAGTAGGTTTCTTTCTACTAGTATGCCGCGCTGTCTTGTTGATAACTTCCTGATTTTGTTAGCTAGAATTACTTTATCATAATTTTAAGTTCCAAACAAACAAATTTTGCATGATCACACTTCACAGTTAAAGTATTATCATTTAGCACACGTCAATTTGGAATTCGCTCCCTGTAGAGCAGCTTCTCTGAAATTCTTGAACGTTGCCATAACTTTAACCTAAATGGATACAATCATGGTGAGCCGATTGTTAGCGGCAGTTTCGTCTGTTTGACTAAAATAGGAAATTTAGGACGCCTCAAATACTGGGTTTTGCATTTAATTCATGGCATTTCAGTGCTAAACAACGACTAATAGAATCCTCTTTATTCCGCTGCAATTTAAACAATTCTTCAAAAACCTTTCCTGCTGTTTGCAACAAATTAAAACTATTATTCCTACATCTTTGGGAACTGACTGTAACTATCCTGAAGCTAGAGCCACACAGTTTCCGTTCCGAGTTTCAATTTTTTGCTTCAATTTTACCTACAAACCATGTTTTCTGTGTAGTAGCATAAACAGCTGTTTCTGTAGTGACCTTTTTTTATTTTAATTGGTATGTAGACGACCTACCGTGGTTGTAGGTATAAATAGGCGGCGCTTACATGAGACCATACCATTTCATTGGTAGATAATCTTAACCAATAAGAGTACACTCTTGAATGCAGCGCTGTAATTGGTTAGAGTCGTTCTGGAGAGAAATCAAACAATAATGTGTCTTAATTGCGAATTGATGAAAGATGAAGGTAAAAGCATTAATATCTATTGGGTATTAGGAAATATTTCAGGAAAAAGTCTTTGTGTTTGCAAGTAACGTACAGCTATCGTTCAGAGAAAAACCTTGAACTTGAAAGTATTTTAAATGTATAACAGCATTGCGCCACCTAGCGGAATTATATCTAACTATAACTTGTTTAGCGAGGCTTAGAACTTTTAAATTATGGATCGTTTTATTTTATCGTTCTAGATAAACTGCTGCTTGTTAGATGGCGCGCTAGTATTAAATTTGAATTATTTTTAACTGCTATTCATTCTAGACTGGTTTAACAAACTGAAATTTTATAAAAAATATTTGCCTTCGTGTAAAAATTATAAAATTTTAATTAATATGAAAGAATTACGTATATAAACCTATTTTATATATTAATTTTATGAATATTTAAACAGATTTATTTACACATTACGAAAGTGTAAAACTATTAAATCAAGTTTTAAGAAAATATATTCTATATTACTGTATGATATACTACATAAAGGTTTGATGTAACAGCGTTGTGTAATTGTGTCAAGCCTTACGATACAATATTTAAAAAGTGATAACAATTTAGGTAACGTTAACAATGGAAAATAATTTACACAAACATTGCACAGCTGAAGATGTTCTAGTTAAAGTGCTATAAATAATAGAGAACAATTAGATTGTTTTAGTTTATTCCGATTATTAGTAACTTCAACATAGTACGTATGTATAAGTTAATTTTTTTGATGGGGTTAGCAATTTCCCCTGTACTAACCGAGTTGGAAAGTTTCGACGGTGTTTGTCCATCTTCAGAAGTGGGCGCTGTAAAAAACTTCAATCAAACGAAGGTAACAATTAAGTTTGAATTTTGTTTTGCAATTTTATACAGCTTTTATTAAAACTTTCTACAAATCTCCAGTTTCAAGAAACTTGGTATGTTATTCAACGTTATGAGAAGATAAAATGGATGGACTGCGTCAAAACGAGATACCAGTGGCACTACAGCAGGAGGTTTCAAGTAAATATCAGTCAAAAGAAATTGGGCGAGGGTGGAAACCGACAAACCTTCACAATAGACGAGAAAGATATTTATTCGAATGAAGGAAAGTTCCTACAACACGAGTTCCTTATACCAACTTACTACTATGTAGTTGATACGGATTATAAGAATTTTGCTGTGGTATGGACCTGCTTAAATAAGAGAAATAACAAGAATTTACGTAAGTATTGTTTAGGCCTTGTTGGACTATGTAAACTCACCTATAGAGTCAAAATTTTAAAGCTAGTTAACCTCAATTAAAATCTGTTATAAAACAGGAGCGCATTGGATTGTGATATTGTTAATTTATTGTTGCTTTTTGTTTACAGAAAACTTACTGGTGCTAGCAAGAGATAGGTTCTTTGATGTTAATTCTTTAGAAACGCTGAATTCGACTTTGGATAAGTCACCATTTGATAGAAGCAAATTGAAATACATTGAACAGAAGGACGCGAGATGTCGCGACGTGTAAAAAAATATTCAAAATCAGTCGGTTGTTCCTCACAGAAAATGTAGATACTGTTGCTAATTATTAAAATTTATATAGTTATACAGATTAAGCCCTGTTTACGGGAGGGCAGAACTGTACAGTATTATACTTCTCTGTTGTAAATTAACAGTGATCTAATAGTATCCAATACTTATAGTACAGTGTGATTGTAAATGATTTAGGCTAGTTTGAATTTACCGCCATAAGAAATTATTGTCATGTTGGTAGCAAATACAGTAAACCTGTCAGCTGTTTATTTCTCATCAGTGGCGTCTCAAATAGGGATAACTGAGATATATATTAATTGTTAATAACGGTTTTAATCAATAGTTTTATCTTTTCAATTAAAATAATTAGTGCACAATAAACTTAAAATTTCGTCTTAAAAATAGGTGAAAATATTCCAAATAAATTTAACAATATTTTACAACAATTGTTCAAAATGCCCAGCAGAAATCATAAATACGGCGACCATGAAATATGTATTTATATAAAAAGTCCCGCCCCTATATAGATACAGCCACAATCAACATGTGAAATACACTAAAATTTGTGGCGGTAAATTCAAACTGTCCTCAATCATTTACAATCACACTGTACTTCTTATACAGGATTTCTATTTTTACTTAGGCAACCAGCATTACACTTCAATAAAGTATCTAATAGTAATTGTTTCTGATACTACTTATATTTAACTTTATATCTTTCTTGGTGAATATAATTGGATAATAATAATATATAAATATGTAATAAAATGATGAATACAATACTTGTAGTTTAAATGTTTTTCTGGTACACATTAAGGAAAGAAAATTAATGGCATTTAAGGTTTAATCATTTCTACAATATGGTATGTCATAAGAACTTAGAATGAAATGGTATTCAGTACCTACAGTACCCTTCATACAGGTTTACCGATGTTGTTTAGGCAGCCAACATTAGATTGCAGCAAAATACTTAATGATAGATTCTTCAACTTTACGTATTACCAAAGACTATTTTATAATATAAATAGTCTTTGGTATTACACTTTGGCGTTTTCTGCAATAGAAAAAACTTAATAGGACGAATTGAAAGTTTAAGTCTCGCATATTTATAAATGAAGGGTATGTAGTGAAATAAAATTAGTTAATATGTAGGGCTGTTTTCCTAGTATTTTTACAATACAGTATAACACAATATCTAATTGTATCCAGTACCTATGTAGTACGTTTAATAGAGGATTTCTTGTTTTATTTATGCAAACAACAATATACTGCAGTAACGTAGCAGTTTCTTAAACCAACACCTCTAAATTTTGACATTTAGAATGACTTGAACATTGAATAGTTTTTATGTACTAGTTACAAATTATATGCAAAGAAATACAATTAATGATATTAGAGACTGTTTAGTTACAATTTGTACAATATAGTATGCCATAATAAATTGATATCTAATGGTAGTCAGTACCTACGTATAGTACTTTTCATACATGATTGTCGGTTATACTTAGGCAACCAACATTACACTGTAGTAACTTACCTACTTGTACTAAGTTTTACGCCTACAAGTTGTGACATTTTTAATGAAATTTTATAGGATGCTTAAGTTAATGGAAAGTTTAACAATTTTCTTGGGGTCTTCACACGGTTATGGTAAGGAAATACAACTTGTGATGTCTATGTGAGTTTAGTTACTATTTCTATTTTAATATATTTTTTGTTGGACCAAACACTGTTTGCCACGAAAGTAACCATTCCGTATATACATATTAAATTTTCTGTGTGTTCTTAGAATTATCTAGGATATTTCTGACGTGCTCCTAAAAGAATATACAGGGTGACGCAAAATTAGCTGCATGCTCAATACATTAAATGCTTACAAATATAAATTCCAACAATTATTGTAAGAACGTATTTCAACGCCTAAGAGAATTCTTTAAAACTTTTTTATATGGCGTTCGCAACACTTGTGGCCTAGCAACATATACATACATATACCAATACCATGTTGCCATTTACTTTTTATAAAATAAGTTGCCGCAGAAACAATAAATTATTTTAATATATCTTCTAAACTATTTAGAGGCTAATTCTTCTGATTTTTGTTAGAATTTATTCTGCAATCAGATACAGCATGGTTGGATGGTTGGATCGTGGCGAGTTGAACTCTGAGGCGAATTGGATTTTGGGGCGAGTTGTACTCGCACTCGGCGACAAGCTGGTATCTGCAGACAGTTTTAGTGTACGGCGAGTTTTAGTCTGTGGCAAAGAGAATTCTACGTAGAATTTGAGTCTGCGGCGAGTTAAATTTTACAGTTGAAGATTGCGGCGAAGGGGATCATGCGGCGCGTTATACTGCAGCGACATGGATTCTGAGACGAATTGAACTTCGCGGCGAGTTAGACTTTGCAACGGGTCGGCCTTTGCTTTACTAGATTCTACAGAAAGTTTTAGTCTGTCCTAGTTGGGGATTATACTGAGGGTTTTAGTCTACGGCGAGTTAGATCCTAGAGAGTTTTACACCGCAGCGAGATATGTGCTGCAGCGAGTCGGACGAGATAAACCCTGAAGTCAATTTGAATTTGCCGCGAGTTAGACTCTGCTTTGGGTTAGACTTTGCGACAATCTAGATTTTACAGAAAGCATTGTTCAGCGGTGAGTTTGATATTACGGAGAGTTTGATTTAGCGGCGCGTAGGGGGCCTTGCGGCGAAAATGACTCTGCGTCTATATAGACTCTGAGGTGAGTTGGACAGCTTCGGGTTAGACTCTGCGGCAAACCCCACGATATAGAAAGTTATAGTGTGTGCGAGTTGGATTTTATAAAATGTTTTAGTCTACGGCGAGTTAGGTTCTAGACAGAATTGTAGTCTACGGCAAGTTGGATTCTATGAAGAGTTTGAGTTTAAGACGGGTTGGATTCTAGAGAGAGCTTTACATTGCGGCGGGTTGGATGATGCGGCGAATCTGCCAGCAAAACGGACTAGATTCTACAGAAGGGTTTAGTCTGTTCGCGTTGGATTTATGGAGTGTTTTAGTCTATGGCGAGTTAGATTCTAGAGAGTTAGAGGTATTTGGATCCTACGGAGAGTTTTAGTCTGCGGCTAGTTAAAGTCCAGAGAGGGTTTTACACCGCGGTGAGTTATATGCTGCAGCTTTTCGGACTCTGCGACTAGATAAACGCTGAAGCCAATTTGAGTTTGCAGCGAGTTGGACTCTGTTTCGGATTAGATTCTGCGGCATGGTAGATTTTAAAGAAAGTTTTGGTCTGCAGCAAGTTAGATTCTTCGCAGAGTTTTAGTCTGCGGTGAGTTAGATTCTAGAGACAGTTTGAAGCAAGCTCGATCCTACGGAGACTTTTAGTCTGCGGCGAGTTATGTGCTGCAGCGAGTCGGACTCTGCGAAGAGGTAAACCCTGAAGTCAAATTGAATTTGATACGAGTTGGACTCTGCTTCGGATTAGATTCTGTAGCAAAAAAAATTTTAAGAAGGTTTTGGTCTGCAGCAAGTTAGGTTAATCGGAGAGTTTTAGTCTGCGGATAGTTAGATTCTAGAGAGAGTTAGACGCAAGTTGTATCCTACGGAGAACTCTAGTCTGTAGGTTGTTAAATTCTAGAGAGAGTTTTACACCGCGGCGAGTTATGTGCTGCAGCGAGTCGGACTCTATGACGAGATAAACCCTGAAGTAAATTTGAATTTGCGATGAGTTAGACTCTGCTTCGGGTTGAACTCTGTGGCAATCTAGATTTCACAGGAAGCATTGGTCAGCGGTGAGTTGGATCTTACGTAGAGTTTTAGTTAGCGGCTTGTTGGGGCCTTGCGGCGAAAACGATTCTGCATCGATATACTCTGAGGCGAGTTGGACTGCTTCGGGTTAGGCTCTGCGGCAAACTCGATGATATAGAAAGTTATAGTTTGAGCGAGTTGGATTTAATGAAATGTTTTAGTCTACGGCGAGTTACGTTCTAGACAGAATTGTATTCTACGGCAAGTTGGATTCTATGAAGAGTTTGAGTTTACGACGGGTTGGATTCTAGAGAGAGCTTTACATTGCGGCGGGTTGGATGATGCGGCTAATCTGCCAGCAAAACGGACTAGATTCTACAGAAGGGTTTAGTCTGTGCGAGTTGGATTTATGGAGTGTTTTAGTCTATGGCAAGTTAGATTCTAGAGAGTTAGACGTATTTGGATCCTACGGAGAGTTTTAGTCTGCGGCTAGTTAAACTCCAGAGAGGGTTTTACACCGCGGTGAGTTATGTGCTGCAGCGATTCGGACTCTGCGACTAGATAAACCCAGAAGACAAGTTGAACTTGCAGCTAGTTGGACTCTGCTTCGGATTAGATTCTGCGACATGCTAGATTTTAAAGAAAGTTTTGGTCTGCAGCGAGTTAGATTCTTCGCAGAGTTTTAGTCTGCGGTGAGTTAGATTCTAGACACAGTTAGAAGCAAGCTCGATCCTACGGAGAGTTTTAGTCTGTGGCGGGTTGTGTGTTGCAGCGAGTCCGACTCTGCGACGAGGTAAACCCTGAAGCCAATTTGAATTTGCGGCGAGTTGGATTCTGCTTCGGATTAGATTCTGCGGCATGCTAGATTTTAAAGAAAGTTTTGGTCTGCAGCGAGTTAGATTCTTCGCAGAGTTTTAGTCTGCGGTGAGTTAGATTCTAGAGACAGTTAGAAGCTAGTTCGATCCTACGGAGAGTTTTAGTCTGCGGCGAGTTATGTGCTGCAGCGACTCGGACTCTGCGACGAGGTAAACCCTGAAGCCAATTTGAATTTGCGGCGAGTTGGACTCTGCTTCGGATTAGATTCTGCAGCAAGAAAAATTTTAAGAAAGTTTTCGTCTACAGCAAGTTAGGTTATTCGGAGAGTTTTAGTCTGCGGATAGTTAGATTCTAGAGAGAGTTAGACGTAAGTTTGATCCTACGGAGAGCTCTAGTCTGTGGCTAGTTAAATTCTAGAGATAGGTTTACACTGCGGCGAGTTATGTGCTGCAGCGAGTCGGACTTTGCGACGAGATAAACCCTAAAACCAATTTGAATTTGCGGCGGGTTGGACTCTGCTTCGAATTAGATTTTACAGAAAGTTTTGGTCTGCAGCATGTTAAATTCTTTGGGGAGTTTAAGTCTGCGGCGAGTTAGATTCTAGTGTAAGTTTGAATCAACGGCGAGTTGGGTTCTGCGACTGGTCGGGCTCTGCGATTAGGTAGATCGTGTGTAGTATTTGACTTTACGGTAATTTGGACTGTGTGGCGGTTTGAATTTTGCAGCTAATTGGAAATTGCAATTGTGGCAATTCGGTTGTGGCAAACTTGTCCCATTCCGTTGGAAGTTATGTATAAACCGTTTCAGTTTTCTTATTCACCTATTACATACCTTATTTGTTTTTGACCATTTTTTTTTGAATTTTTAAAGCTGTTTCCATTAATGTAGTCAGCTTTGTTTCAGTTATCTTTGGGTTTCCTTTTCCAAATCACTTGTTAATATTTGTTTGCAAAATTATAAAGTTAATAAGCAGTAAATTACGTAGGATCTAGGTATTTCTTAGGAAACAAAAATAGGGGAATAAACATATTTGCAACAAAAATAAAAATTGAATATTGTTGTTGATGTTTTCCAAGGATATCCCACATATTCAGATTTACCTTTTAGTGATGTTGTTTACTTTTAACACGAGAAGTAAACCAATTCTTAAGGAGTCACAAAAGTCAATCGTAAAACAAAATTCTGGATTATAATCCAAACTAGCTTGTTGTTTGGGAGCGTATTTATCTCAATAATTTCAATACATTTGGAGGCAAACGGTAAATGATCTCACAACCACGAGCAAATTGCATAATTATTGTCAAATCAGTAAATAACTCTGATAAATCATAGCTTTCTTGCCATTTGATCGATTGAAATTTCATCGAACTGGAGGTGTTGGGAGAGGTGTGCAAGCGCCTAGCGGTAGACCGCAGCCGTTGTGAACGAGCCACACACTTCCCGCCTTTAATGAGGTTCGTGCGTTCAGTCGATCACAAAAAGTTGCGTTTGCTTCGCTCCAATACACATACTCGAGTCATTCAGGTGACTTAGACTGTCCTTGGTTCTGAATATATCTTGCTATACCATCACGGATGTGTTTAGTAAAAAGATGTTTTATGAAACCGAACCAATTAGAGTCATTTATATGGATTTTTAACATATTGTGAGCAAAAGCTCTAATTTTACTGCGGTCTGGAAGACCCACAATATTATTTTTTAAATATTTAAGAAAACTTTTGATAATTTATTTTTTAAGTAAACGGGGACCCCCATTTTAAATATAAAAGCGTGATTAGAATTAAAGAAACGCGAAATTTTTAAATGAAATCTTGTACAAGAAATGTAAGCCAAATATGTTTCATTGGAATCCTTTTTTAGAAAATTACTTTGTTGTGTTTTAGGTCGTTTATATTCAAATTGACTGATTTTCTGAGTTCTCTTACCTTAAATTAGGTGATAGGATCAGTTGTACTTATTAAAATAATCATAAATGGTGATTGTTGGATCATTTTCAAACGTTTTCTTAGCAGCATCAATGATTTTCGTAGCATGTTTCAGTAAACGCCCGTTATATTTTACCCTTATTGCTATACAACTTTAACATTTTTGAAAATTTTAGAATTTGTTGAAATATCATGTAAGTATATTATGGCCCTACATCTTAAACATATGAGGAACTCAGTGTTTAAGCATTGGCAGATGGTATATTCACGTACATCCTGGATTTTCTTCTTCAAATTTTGTGTTTTGCGGACTCTGTGTTTAATGAACAATAGAACCTGTTAGCGTTTAAAAACGCCTAATCTAATACGATACCAACTTTAGGGGTTCCCCAGGGATCTGTGGTAGGTTCTTTGCTATTTTTGCTATTTGTGAATGATGTACTGAAATATTTAATGCTGCCTTGTTCTAATTTTACGCCGATAATGTTAAAATGTTCAACATTAAATTTTGTGTAACCAGAACGTGTAGCTTACAACTCCATTTAAGAACAATTATGAACCAACTAAACTGTTGGTCTTTAAATATGGATCTTTAAAGTCATCGTTAGTTAGTTGAAAACATTTTTGAAATTATAGAATTTGCTGAAATATCATGTAAGTATATTATGGCCCTACATCTTAAACAATATGAGGAACTCAGTGTTGAAGCATTGCCAGATAGTATATTCACGTACATACTGGATTTTCTTCTTCAAATTTCGTGTTTTGGTCACTTTGTGTTTAATGAACAATAGAACCTGTGAGCGTTAAAAAACGCCTAATCTAGTATGATACCAACTTTAGGTGTTCTCAGGGATCCGTGGTAGGTTCCTTGCTATTTTTGTTATTTCTAAATGATGTACTGAAATATTTACTGCTGCCTTGTTCTAATTTTACGCCGATATGTTAAAATGTTCATTACTAATATCTGTGTAACCAGAATGTGTAGCTTACAATTTCATTTAAGAACAATTACGAACCAAATGCTACGCCGATAATGTTAAAATGTTCATTATTAATATTTGTGTAACCAGAACGTGTAGCTTACAACTCCATTTAAGAATAATTATGAACCAAATGCTAACGAACCTTTTATAGAGATAGAACCAGTTTACTATCTTGAGTAATAATATTTAGCCGGGTTATTATTGTTCTAAAAACGGTTGGTCTTTATATATGGATCTTTAAAGTCATGTTTAGTTAGTAGAAAACATTTTTGAAAATTTTAGAATTTGCTGAAATATCATGTAAGTATATTATGGTCCTACATCTTAAACAATATGAGGAACTCAGTGTTGAAGCATTTCCAGATAGTATATTCACGTACATCCTGGATTTTCTTTATCAAATTTTGTGTTTTGGTCACTCTGTGTTTAATGAACAATGGAACCTGTTAGCGTAAAAAACGCCTAATCTAATATGATCCCAACTTTAGGGGTTCCGCAGGGATCCGTGGTAGGTTCCTTGCTATTTTTGTTATTTGTGAATGATGTACTGAAATATAAAATGCTGCCTTGTTCCAATTTTACCCCGGTAGTGTTAAAATGTTTTAAGAAATTAAAGATGTACGAGTATTTTAAAGTGGGCTTGATTTCTTTTACAAGAATGCTAAACTTTAAAGAATATTTTTAGCAACTAATAATTATAAAAGTTTAGAAACAGTTTTTATTATTTGAAATATTGCATTTCCTATACAAAACACGTAAAAATATTTACGATTAGCTTGCGACAGACAAACAACTCTGTGTATTATTAGTTATCAAAAATTATACAATATAGGTGTGCTTGCGCCTAATATTACTTTTGGAATGGAAACGACACTTGTATGGGCACGTGCTTTGTTCCGATGAAAAATTCTTCGATAAACCGGGCGTTTGTGACAAGTAATTTTGTTTAACATACAGTGTAGTATTTTTTGTTATTGTTGAGCGCATCAGTA
Organism: Limonius californicus; assembly: GCA_014611495.1. Classification (NCBI taxonomy): domain Eukaryota; kingdom Metazoa; phylum Arthropoda; class Insecta; order Coleoptera; family Elateridae; genus Limonius; species Limonius californicus. The sequence continues at coordinate 12,794 of JABXWE010016321.1, read as the reverse complement.
AAAATCAGGCAAAGTATCGATATAATACCTCAAAAATTGCTGCCATTAGGGTTGCCTCAGACGTTACAGACATTCCTACCTTAGTTTCGGATAGGTAATAGCGATTGTTTTAATCATTGATTGGTTCGGATGTATGGTGGTGGAATTAAGTTTCATCTGTGGTTACAAATCGATCTACAAACTTAGTTGTATTCTTTGTAAAACGATCGAAATACTCATACCTAATTTTGCAGTGAAATTCACAATCATCTGAATGCCTTATACTTAGCAACAGCCTTTTTGTCCCACTGTTGGACACTGGCTTCTTAACTGCACGGTTGCCAATCGGATTGTGGAATTATGTGAAGTGGGTTGCAGCAGAAGATTTTTATACGACTGGGGAATCAAACCCAAGTCATAATGGAAGTTGTGCCCCAAAAAAAAAAACGAATTCTCTGCCCACTGAGCTACCACCACACATCTGAATCTATATTCCACAAACTTCTAAGCCGCGGTTTTTCATAATCACGTCATCAATTTTTCTAAATGATGTTTGAAGTTGTTGCACTTTTTGGACGCCCACTGCAAGAATCTTCTCCCAGGATTTCACGAAGGCGTTTAAACATGGTAGATACCGGCGTAATTTCATTTTTAAATACTTTTATTGCAAAAACAACTACTTGACAGAATGGTTTGCTAGTTTACAGCTGTTCATACGACACATACAATTCCTTGCCCTAATTATTTTAGGACTACTAATGCTATCTGTACTTCAATCTGAGAACTTTTCAAATGGTTTCGTACATTGCTGTAAATAAAACACTCAAACATGAATAAGGGTATGGCAGTGTAAGACACTTAAGGCAACACCAATTGCATTTATAGTAAAAAACTACCAAATCGTTATTGTCTCCTTTCACTTAACTTAAATTTATTAAATTCTAAAATCGCGTGGCACCTCATCTGGCAGTAATAACCGCTCTACACCTTGCTGGCATACTTTCAATTCAATTATCAATATGTTCATGTGGAGTTTTATGCCATAGTACCGGCAATACATTCTTCAGTTGTTGCACAGTAGTAGGCCTTGGATTATGATGATTCAGCTATCTCTGCAAAAGGTCCCATGCATGCTCGATGGGATTGAGGCCTTGAGATAGCGGAGGAAGAGCAAGATCGTTTGTTTCCTCATCTCGAAGCATCTCTAAAACAACCCGAGCACGATGCGGCCTTGTGTTATCGTTAAGACAAACAAAATATTCCCGTCCAAAAGCGTTCCAACGGTTCAGAACTTGGTCCATAATGATCTCTTGGGCATAACGTTGGTCCGTGAGTGTACCATTAAAGATATGGAGATCAGTACGTCAACCTAACGAAATTCCAGCTCATACCATAAGACCACCACCACCAAAGGCAACGACTGGTTGGCTATACTGAGGTAAGGTACGATGTCCGGCACTACGTTATACCCTTGGACGCCGGCTATCATTGCTGAGACAATATCTGGACTCGTCCGAAAACAGTATATCATCCCACGGTGTCGCTTCTTGAAGCCTACGTCTTGACCATTCTATCTGGTGTCAACCTTGAGCCAGAGTTCTTGCAGCACATTTCAGGGGGCGGTATGTGAGGTAAGTCTCACCTCAAACAATCGATTTCTCACAGTTTGGTCGGGGACACGATTTCCTGTGGCATTTTGGAGCACTTGTTGTAGCTGTCGAGCAGTTGAAAAGGGGTGCATTCTTGCATTAATTACCAGAAATAGATCCTCACGGGGTGTGGTGATGCGAAAAGATCCACTTCCAGGCCATCTTGCAGTCGTATACGTTTCTCTAGGGCGCTAAAGGGCGCGTGAAATTACGCTCTGCATGGTTCCTAATATATCAGCAATGTTGTCCTGGCGATCTCCTCATTGGTGTATAGCAACGGCTAAATTTCGTTGTTCTATTATTAAATGGTTTCTCTGCATTGTTGTTTATTATTAAGAACACAAATGTAACACACGAATAAAAAAACAACGAACGAAAAAGATCTTAAGAAGACAGGAAAGATTATTCAATCAAACACACAAATTATACTTGACACTAATACGGTTAAACAATTGCAACTGCATTTGAATGTTTTTTGCTTTTGAACATCAAACATTGAAGTTTGCTCTAATAATCAATAATAGACGACCATTAGTCGCCAAATACTAACATATATGCTTTATATTACAATACCCATATTCATTTTTGAGTAGTTTAATTAGAAATTATTATGGGAAGAGTGGGAAACTCTACGTTTATTTTATTACAGTATAGCCTTCCATATAATTACGTAGAATTTGCTATTGAATTTGTAGCGTCCGTTCACTTTCAGCGTCGCAGACGGTAGATACTCAAGCCGAGGTTTTATTTTGAGAGATTTCGCACCCAAATGACCAGAAGCTCGCTTCGTAGGTAAATTACTTAAAAATCTCTCGTAGGCGATAGGCTTGAATGACTGTCAAGATCAGCAGACCACGAGAAGAGCGCGGGTCGTGTACGGAACCGCGAAACACGAGTTAGCTGGGCCGCTGCACCACACAATATTCATCCTGTCGTAAAATTGGCCCTTATTTTGCTTTATTTGTGCACATAATCACTTATTGAAGAGCGAACATCATCTGGTGGGGTATTTTAATCGGGTTTTGAACTTGAGTTTGTTTGTTAAATAATTCGTAAACATTGTACGAATTTTTATCTTCAATCCAATATAAAAGGATACTCTTTTAACTTCGAAAATTCGTGGGGGGTGGCATGTTGCATTAAATCGGTCATGTAAAAGTAAATTTTGTAGATACTCCTGCATATTAATGCACATTTCAGATTCGTTTTTGTTCGTGTTGCTAATTGCTTATAATTTGATGTTTTGCAATTTACTACCATTTATGTAATAATTTATTTATTTACTTAATTAATAGCAATTCAAATGAATATTTATGATAATTTCTGGAAATTGAAAAATAGGCAACCCAAAATACACGAAAAGTTCGTTATTGCAGTATCTTGTGACATGTGTTTTGGGTTGCCTATTTAAAAATACAATTCTAATAAGAATTTACTTGTTACAATAACGATTAATTTACAACCATTACAGTTTGGCGATTAAAAGAATAAAAATCAAATTCCCGTTGAACAGTTTGAATAGAATTATGTGTATTTGTGTATTTTATGTCTTATGTGTTATATTTTCCAAATTTTCTAATGCCATTTATATAAACTTTCCATTTTTATGTAAACCAAGAAGAATTAATCGATACGTATCAGATCTGGCGCTATAGCTGGCCAGTTAGTATTCGCTAGATTTGCAAATTCAACAATATATTTTTTACTTGTTTGAGCTTCAATTAGTAGATAGTTAACATATTATAAAAGTTATTGTATTAAGTATAACTCATTTGATTTCTTTTAAATTCCACTAAACATTTTGTAGTATTTGTAACTGAGGTTATTTTGTTATTTATATCTTACATTTATATAGTTAACTAAAAATTTTATACATTTGTACATGGAATTGCAAGCTCTATAAAATTAATCGAGATAAATATGGAAATTGCTGAAAATATATGGATGACGTCATATATCTGACAGGAAAGATGTCATAAATTAGGCACAGAATAAGTCCAAATTTTGTCACAGTCGTTAAAGATAATTTGAGGATAGTAACATTTCCTAGCATTTTTCGAAAGCTTCATATTTTGCAAGATATGGAATTTCTTGCATACTTTATCAACAAGCGGTATAGTAAAATAGAGGTGATCCAATTTTTTTGTTGAGTGAGAACTGGAAGTGTACAGAACTGGTTTTTATGTGATGTTTTGTGGTTGAGTAATATTGTATTACACGTTTTGCTTATCGGTATTGGGCATTACTGGTCTATTGATAGTGGTTTTCCATTAATGAAAGTATATAAAATTCGAATAGCAGATTTACCGCAAAAACTTACAACTGAGTCCAATAAAACAATTCCAGTTCGATATCTTCCGTCTTTCTGATACTTATCCGTGGAACAGGATATATTCGATTCTGTTAGGGTCGACCTTACGGGGGGCGAATAAAAACACTGAGTACGGTTGCAGTGCTTCTGCATTTCATTTATGTGGTTCCTGGGTAAACAAACAGTGGATTCGATCAGAACTCACTGGCGGCGACAGACAGGTGACATGCAACAGATAATAAAACACAGACTTACTGATTTGTCAATAAATATTAGACACTTGTACTCACCGGGGATATTCCAGCCCCTGATCCTGGATTGGGACTCGAACAGCATACGGAGGCTCATCTACCGGCTAGCTGCTGTGGCTGCGCTCATACGTAATCGTACAGAATTACGACAATTATGCATATCTTCTGGTGATCACCAATCCTCCAGAGGAATCCAGGCTAGGACTAAGTCCAGCCAGTTTCTGTGTTATTCACAGGAGTCTTGGAGGGGGGCTGCGTCCTCAGCCCCTCAAGAGAAGGGGAGAGTATCATTAGTGTCCACACCCCCGCGTAAAACTCAGCCGATGCCACCTTGACATTTTTGTTGCATTCATAATAATAAAAAGTTCGACATAGGCGCATTTACGATGCAACCTCTGCCGACTGACTACCTCCAGAATGATTGCGATGAGGTAAATTACAAAATAACTATGACATTACAGGAAATAATAATTGTTGCTGGTGAATGTAACGCTCTTGAACTGTCAGCAACGTAGATTCCACAGTGGTCCACCGACAGTCACCTATGTTAATGATAATCGAAAAGCGGTGTATTCCATAGTCTGTTGACAAGTAATTGTCAACTGACTGCTATCTACATTACTGACAACCCAAGAGCGTTGTGTTCCACATTCGGTTGACAAGTAATTGACAGCCAATTGTGGAATTTACATTACTGACAACTTAAGAGCGTGTGTTCTACAATCGGTTGATTAGTAACTGCCAACTGACAAAAAATTGTCCACCCACTGTGGAATCTACACAGCTGACAACCGAAGAGCGTTGTGTTCCGCAGTTGGTGGACAAGTAATTGTCAATCGACTGTGAAATCCACATTACTGAAAACGGAAGAGCATTGTGTTCCACAGCTGGTGGACAAGTAGTCGTCGACCCACTGTGGAATCTACATAGCTGATAACCGAAGAGCGTTGTGCTCGACAGTTGATGGACAAGTAATTGTCAATTGACTGTGTATTCTACATTACTGACAACCGAACAGTGTTGTGTTTCACAGTTGATTCACAGTTGATGGACAAGTAATTGTCAATCGACTGTGGAATCTACATTACTGACAAGGCAAGAGCATTGTGTTCCACAGTTGATGGACAAGTAATTGTCAACCGACTGTGGAATCTACATTACTGACAACCGAAGAGCGTTGTGTTCCACATTCGGTTGTCAAGTAATTGACAGCCAACTGTGGAATTTACATTACTGACAACTTAAGAGCGTGTGTTCTACAATCGGTTGATTAGTAACTGCCAACAGACAAAAAATTGTCCACCCACTGTGGAATCTACACAGCTGACAACCGAAGAGCGTTGTGTTCCGCAGTTGGTGGACAAGTAATTGTCAATCGACTGTGAAATCCACATTACTGAAAACGGAAGAGCATTGTGTTCCACAGCTGGTGGACAAGTAGTCGTCGACCCACTGTGGAATCTACATAGCTGATAACCGAAGAGCGTTGTGCTCGACAGTTGATGGACAAGTAATTGTCAATTGACTGTGTAATCTACATTACTGACAACCGAAGAGTGTTCTGTTTCACAGTTGATGGACAAGTAATTGTCAATCGACTGTGGAATCTACATTACTGACAAGGCAAGAGCATTGTGTTCCACAGTTGATGGACAAGTAGTTGTGAACCGACTGTTGAATCTACATTACTGACAACCGAAGAGCGTTCTGTTCCACAGTTTGTGGAGAAGCAATTGTCAGCTGACCATCGAATCTATATTACTAACCACCGAAAAGCGTTGTTTTCCACAATCGGTTGACAAGTAACTGGCAACTTACTGTGAAGTCTCCATTACTGACAACCGAAAAGCGTTGCATATAAAGCTGCGACAAGCTCTTGCTTTAATCAGAGTCACGATTGATCTACTTAACGCCTTTTTGAACACCCGTTGCCCGTTAAAAGATGGTAAAAACAGAATTATTAAATTTTAGAAAGATCTAATGGTTTACACGACTACAATAATCTGCGTACACACCAAAGTAAAAATTGAACACACAAACGAACGTTCGTGGGGAGAGGAGCTCCGCGTTGCTACCCTAGAACTTGATAAGGCTACTTAAAACTCATTAGGGCTGATATAATTACAAACAAAAGCCTGCGAATGACTTCTATACTTGAGGAGCTCCGGGTATCATTAATAACAGCGATACGTTGTTATAATAAACTATTGTTGGGAAGTCATTGTGTGCATGTCTCCAAGGATGTGTTGATTCTAGGGATAATTAATAACGGGGGCGCCTCGTTACTGTAATAGTTGCGACACGGTTGTGTATGATGTCTCATTTTCCAACACTGATGCACTTTAAATGCATTTGGAATGTCGCTGAAACGGTTCGCGAAATCAGATAATTTAGATGTGGTACGTTTTAATTAAACATTTTACTCTGGCAAACAAGAAGCACAAGCCTAGTACCTTCATGTAAAATCTAGTTCTCTCTTCTTGTTATCTGATTTTTGATTATTGCAATAAATTGATAGTAATAAAAGTATTGGACCTGTATTTTTTTATTAAGACAGTAAAAACATTTTTCATGGACACATAAACGTAACCTCACATTTACTCACACAAACAAGGAAGAAGATTGATTGGTTTTCCACATTTTGTGTTTCTGATTTTGTTCTGCTTTTACATAGATGAGGTGGAAGACAAAGTCATTTTAACCCGTTGCGTGTGTGTAGACGCTAACATACACATTACACAATGTTGTCAGATTGCAAATTTAATCTGTAAAAAAAGTCATAATGGTTTTTTAAAGATAAAAATTACCTTTCAAATAATGCAAAACATCACAGTTTTATGAAAAACTGTCAACAATTTTATATTAGACATATATTAAATTGGAGAACCAAAGAGTTAACATATCTGTGAATAATTCATGCCAATATTATGAAGATTATGTAAATTTACTTATGTTGTTGCATTTGATTAATATACTTCGCTTAATAAGTTTTTAAACGGAGACTATACATAGGAACTCCTCAATAATATGTTGACACATTAGTTCACATCAGATAAATCTATATTTTTCTATTTTTTGTTTGATTTGTTTGAATAGTGGCTTTTTGATGTTAAATTATATTTATTTTAGCAGATTCTGTGTATTCTTAATTTATTATTATTTCATATATTATATTTTTTGAGATTGAATTTGAGATCATTTGGTTTTCTATGATATACAATATTTAGTCATTTAAATACATATATACAGGGTGTAAAAAATAGTGTAACAAAGTTCTATGGCTGGTAGTACTACTCGTCGAAATAAGAAAAGAAATTCCTAGTCTCGAACACGCGTTTAAGAGAGCTACGATCCTTTAAAGGGTAAGTCAAAAATGTGGTTTTTGTTTTATCACAGCTACTATGAAAATGCAATTTGAATGAAACTTTGCAAACTTATCGTATCTCTTCAACTTGTCTCAACATTGTGTTTACTCCAAATCTGGCACCAATAGATGCCAGACGTAGAGTGAACCCAAATAGAGAAATACATGTACGTCATCGTGCGCCGTTAACCAAATTACGTCTGGACGAGTCCATCTTACTGTTTTGGGTGAATCTTCGCGCATAGGCGTCCGTCTGCTTTACTTTGTATTTAGTTTGTGTTGCGACGTGCACGTTTATTCTGTTCTTTCAGCGTTTATTATCCAGTCTGCACTTTATTTAACAAACAGTTCTTTTCACAGCTACTCAATATTTGACACGTTTTATTGAGGTAAGTATGGTGTTTGTTGAATTTATGAAAAAAGTTTTCGTTTAAATTAAAAGTTTTTTCAAATTAATCAAAATTTATTCTAATTGTTTGCGATATGTACACAGTACACATTATAAAAATGTTATCATATTATCGGTTATTACTTTATATCATTGTATTACAGAGAAACTTACTAACAAAGTTAAAAACCTAACCTCAAATATGGAAACTCCAAGCAAGACGTTAGGAGTCCGCGGGAAGGTTATACATAGCCAGGGTCGCGAAATAATTGCAAATATGTTGAAATTTATGAGAAAAGAAGCTGCAAACGGTGCTCCTACAATACCTTTAGGAAATTTTAAGGAACGTGTCATGGCAGCTACCGGAATTTTCGACAGTTCTTACCGACGAGAATTGTATAATATCATTAAATTACATAAAACAAAATACCATAAGTATGTACTGGATACACTTTTAAACAAATATGGTCATTTAGTATTGAGATTACCACCGTACCATCCCGATTTTCACCCTATTGAGAAAATATGGACCATAATGAAGAATTGGGTGCTGCAAGAAATGTTACATTTAAAATGGATAATGTGATGAAACTGGCCAAAGAAAAGTTGTTTGTAATCATGCAGACAAGACTACCAATGATTGTATCGACGGAGAACATTTATTAGACAGTTCAATGGATTTGATATTCACTGTTAACACAGGCGATTCCGATGATTCAGAAGATTATATGGACTCCGAAGATGAAGACATTGATGTGTAGATTATGAATAAATAACAGTAATCTTCTAACAATTTGCATGCTTTTCTTTCTGTTTTTAAAATGTTTATATCAAATATAATAGAAATCCATGCTTAATAAAATTTTAATGTTGTAAAATGTTCTTAAACAAAATAAATAAACTTACAAATCTATTAAATTGTGGCCTTTTCTTTGACCTTTATGTTTTTACGTACTGTCTTGTATAAATCAGTTTATTATGATAAGTTTCGAAAAAAATATTTTTGATCCCTTACATACATCACTGTGTTACGCCACTGGTGAATCTTGTGGCGCGCAGGTTTTGATGACGTACATGTATTTCTCTATTTGAGTTCACTTTATGTGCGTCCGTTATACAGGGCGCATGTTCATGAAGATCGCACCAATACAATCCCCAATTTGTTTCGTACATTTATTGTGGAAATGAAACTCACGGAAGAAATACCGGAACAAGATTAACACTTACCTCTATTTACGTGGTATAGTTTTCTTCAAGTTATTTCGATATATCCTCACCGAATGGTGCCTTATAATTCCTGGTTAACATTTAACAAAGTTGTAAATGCAGTAAGATAGAAATACGAATAGCCTTCAGGAAGTTCAACATTCTCAATTATCAATTTTATGTAGATATCAATATTTATTTACACTTTCTAATAACAATCAACATATAACATAGAATTATAATTACTTAAAACATAAAATATACTATTTTTTTTGCGTATATATTGCTATGTATAATAGCTGCTCTTTACCAGTGATAACAGTATTATCGTGTACAATTAGCTACGTACACTCCCAATACAGTAATAGCTTCTGTCAAACCAAACTTCAATTCTCTACCGGTCTAGCTCTCGTAGGGTCTCTGGGTCGCTCAATAATTATAACTCCATACCTTCATATCACCTTCGTACCACGTTGTCATAATCTCTACCAGTATTCAAATAAAAGATTCCAAGTTCCCAACAAAGTCCAAGTTTAATAGCTTTATAATATTACAATGCCTTAATATAAACCATACCAAATTAACATTTGTTATTAAATGATTTAGAATTTCAAATATAAGCTCGGATTACAGTGTTTCTCAAACACATCCGCCGCTTTTCATCTTTTTAAAACAACTCTCTTCTTATTTTTTACATCTCCCCGACAACCCTGCCATCTGGCCAATTAAAACATTTCAGGAATCTTATTTGTCCTATGCCAACCTTTATTCTAAAAATAGAATAAACATTCCTGTTTACATGCTTTGATGTGCCAGTCATTATTTTATAAACCAAGTAAGATTAAAACATAAGTAACACAAATTACAAAATCCTGTTGAAGTAAGACATCAGCACTGGTATATCACCACAATATTTTACAGTGACTGAAATTGTCTGTCCAACTTTCCTGTACTATATCGTGGGAGTTGTACTAAGTACATATATTTCTATTTTCTTGGCGGCATGCTATTTTTCGTCAAATTAAATGTTCGCTGTTACTCAACGGTGTCTACGTTTCTTATTAAATGAATGGCGTATAGGATGCGGGAAACGGCATAGCGATGCTGTATGAAACCCCGCCTACATATATAAAAATATATCTACTTGGCACAGAAGTTTATTGACAATTGTAAGAATAGTTAAACAGGTAACCCGACTTTAGGAGTTTAATTTCTCTCCCATATGTACATTACCGGATTAAATGTTCGCTATCAATCCACGGTGTCCACATTTTTAAGTAAAGTATAGATAACTATCTACATCCTACAGAAGCTCCTCAACAATTATTTTGTGTTGTTTACTTCTTAAGTTAAAAAATTATGTCATTAAGGCAAACAATAAGGCAACGATGCAATCTAAACTCTGGAAAGTAATTTTTTACTAATGCAAAGCAAATTAAACAGGCTAATTTTGATACATAGTTTCCTAGGTTTAACTTAAATAAGAATAGTTCAACTAAACAGAGTAATCTTAAATAATGAGTTAAAAATAGCGAATTTAAGCTTTTTGTTTGAGTCACAACCCCTAGGTAACTTGAGCCAATATGTAACTTTGCCTGAAGGAGGCCGGTGCTTTAAACCGAGTTACAAGTTGCTTGTAATCCTTGTTCTACAAGTACTTTTTTAAAGCGGATAACGGTATAATTTGAAATAAACTATACGTATCTTGCATTGCAATCTCAAGTGCTTTGCATTAACAACATTATGATAGTGGAATAATCGTCTACGTTATGCAACTACAACTTTAATTACATTAAATTTCCGTTTAATAGATTTGTTAAGTTACGATCACAAATTATTTGACCCATAAAAATAATAAATAACAGCAACATTAGCAAATCCTGGAGGTTGTGGTGTGAAACTAGAGCCTGTTCCAATTGATATGACGAGTATGTTTCAGACAAGGTGGCGCCATGCAACATACTAGTTGGTTTATTGAATCGTCTTAAACTGGCATTGTCGCCACAGTTACTTACCTGGCAAGTAAACTTTACGTAAAATACTGATTACAGGGCCCACTTTTTACCATTGTCCATCCTTTGCTCTTGCCTTATCAGCTGGAACGGACTCTAGCAATAAACTATTACGTTGATTTATACCTTATAACTTTGTAATTTGTATATTTGCTTTTTTCACTCTCTATTCAAGAAACATGCTAAAATCACCAGCATATGTATTTTAGTATATAGTATTTTATGTGTATTAAATTCTGTATACATCTCTTAAAAACGGTAATTCGTATAGTCCACGCCAAGATATACCGTTATATGCCTTAAAGAGGTACCTATAGAACAAGTATTTACAAGCTAGAAGTAGCTGAAAAGCACTGGCTGCATTCAGGTAAATCTATACATCGCGAAAAGGCTGAGGTTATCTACGGGTTGTGACTTAAGCAAGAAGCTTAAATTATCTGTTTTAAATTAATTATTTACTATTAGCTTGTTTAGTTGAACTATTTTGATTTATGTTAAACCTAAAAATCTATAAAAATTAACTTCCTTAATTAGCTTGAATGAGTAATAAGTTACCTTTCAGAGATTAGATTAGATCGTTGCTTTATTTTCTTTCTTAAGGTCAATTTTTTTAACTTAAGAAGTAAACAGCGCAAAGCGGTTGTTGAGGATCTTCTGTACGAAGTAGATAGTTATTTATACTTTATTTGAAAATGTGTACACCGTGGATTGATAACGAACATTTAATCCGATAATTTAAATATTGCCTGAAGTTTGTTATTTAACTTGTGTTTACAACTTCATTAAGTGTCAACCAGGCGATTAACAAGCACCTTTCGGTGAGGCAATAGCGATATATCTTGAAGTGGACTATATTAACCTACTTTGTTGTGTACAATTCTGTTTTACTTTTATGGGCAATTCATTACTGGCAAACGCTCTTCTCACTTCATTCATAAAATTTATTTTAAATTAGGTATCTCCTGAAATGTGCTTTCCACAAATTAAAATTTGAAGGCTAATGTTATGTTAAAACTAGACTGTGGATAATTTATCACTTAAAATACATTTCCCATGGTCTAAAAACAAAAAATTCAAATAGAAGATATTTTCGCAATCTACCTAATAAGATTATTTTAATTTCATCACATTAAAATACAGTTTTCGCTGCTTAAGCAGGTACTATACAGGGCATTCTTATGTTGTCGGTTTTAAGAGCGAAACCATAAAAATGCCCTGTATATTCCCTCAGATGAAACAAATTTGAAGGTAATAAGAGGAAAGCAGAAATGTAAAGAGTACAGGGAGTTCTATAAACAAATGTAAATGCACATAAAAAATTGAAACGAGGATTGCAAAAACATAAAAATATAGAGTTGCTCTAGAATAAAATATTAGTTTAATAAACACATAAACACAACTATAAGCAGTTTACTTCTCAAAAGAAACTATGAAACAGCGTGGTGTGTAGCCCATGAGTTCAACTAGTTTACTTTCTGGCTGTAAAGGTCAACTAGATTTTTTCTTCTTCTTTGCATTTATACAATTGTAAAATTTGTGTAATATTGATTAGTGCCAAGATTTTAATGATATTGTTATATTATTTTATAATTGCAATGATGAAAAATATCTTCAATTTATATAGTTAATAGGTC
>JABXWE010016320.1:0-10668 GCA_014611495.1 Limonius californicus | reverse complement strand
CACAATGATTTGCCGTTTCTGTGGATAATGCCATAACGCACTAAAAACAAGTAAACGCAGAACCGAGTTCACAGCCTAATAGCAATCAATTAAGCAGTATTTAGTAAATTTTAATAGGAGGATCGATCCTTAAAAACACTAAGGACCATTTTATTGTAAAATTTAGAACTTTGTTAAAATGAAAAACATAGTGTAGAAGTTATATTATATATCGACTAGGTCTTGCTGTAGTAACAGTGTAAATCTTATCTGTGCTCTACATTGCATTTTTATAATTAAAAGTATTCAGATAGATAGAATCAAAATTTACCAGAAGAGATCGTTTTGTTTAGCAAATGGTTATGTATTTTAAAACACACGTGAATCGTTAGAACACACAGGCCGAAGACTTATAGCACGAAGAAGAAGAAGTGAATCGTTTGTACAATGTTTTCAGAAGTTACAAAAGAAACTTTAGGAATATGACATAACGTGGATAGTACTCTGAGAGTACTGCCCGTTATTAATAATCACAGAATTTACGATACGAGTTTACACCTAGTAAAACTTCTTGAAATTCTTTTAAGCAGATTTTATTTGTGACAGTTCTGTTAGTTTTGACATTTGCTTTCTGTCACTCTAAGACGAATAACTATTTTCATGGTATTTCTTAGCTGAGATTTGTTTCTTTTTCATTTTGTACTTTAGTTAAAAGAAAAAAAACATAGTGTAGAAGTTTTATTATATCACAAAATCAAACATACATTACAATCACCATGTAATATTCCTGAAACATATTGTTTTATATTAACAACATCTGTCCTTGTGGTGTGAGGTCCAGAATGTGACGCACCCATTCGTAGCAAATATGTTGTTGGCAACGATACTACAGAAATAGAAAAATACTTATTAAAGTTTCAAAAATAAACAGAATACATACACAGGATCCTGTCGTCCGGCAGGCCCACATGAGGGCGGGCTAACACATGTAGGTGAACAATTTGAAGTGCAACCCGTACATGGGCAAGGGGACGAGGACGGGCAAGGGTAGGAACTTTGATAAGGCATTTTGTAGTTATTTGATTTGTTTTTAAAGAAAAAACTTAAATTTTGAGAAAAATTTTGGTGCTTTATCGAAAAATCAAATATTATACAATATGATCGTCATAACAACTATTGATATAACCATACGTCTTTTATTTCGTTGGCATGTTAAATTTTTTAAAAACTACGTCTCTGATCCACAGTTTTATTCTTGTTGAAAATCTTCATTTGATGCTATCGTTTATCACAGATTTATTAGAACCTTAAGTGATAGACCTAAGTCCTAAACATTTATTTAGACCACACAATAGAAATGGGAAAATCCAGATGCCGAGTTAACTCATGCATAGTAGTCGGTCAATCAGTTTCGTAGGAGGACCATACCTTCAAAAAGATACATGTTCAGTTTTTTGTAAAGCTGAGTTTCAATTTGTTCTAGTTTTATATTGTTGGTAGGGTACAAATTAGTGAACTCAGACAAGTCTCATAACAGTTTCATTACAAAAGTTCATTAGAAACTACACCATGTTCTGTATAATGTTTAATGTTTTGCGCAGTTGAATGGTTTTTACTTTATTCACATAACCCAAAATATTACCTTCTGCAAGGCGTCGTATCAACGAGAAGTTTCTGTCGTTGTGTGTGACTAGTTTTTGTTTAAATGTATTAGCTATTGTATCCTTCGTACTAATAAAACTTTAAAAACAAGCCGATATTACGTTAAACAATAAAATTCTTCAAAGACAGCTATTTGCCTGTCAAATGTCAGACAAGAACAGACATTGCTTGCTTGCTTGCTTTGAAAAAGCGAGATTTAGGACGCGGTTTTCCAAGCATCTCTATGCTCTTAGGCCATATGGCCCATTGTACACCCTAACTGAGAATTTTGCCTAGTTGGAGTAATTCCAACCCAGTAGTGATTTTTAACGTGTCACACATCGCAGTGGCACGGGACCTACGGCTTTACTTCTTATCCGACAGAAGGCGCATTTTCAGACATCCGGATGCATTTTCTGCGCTTCTTCAGAAATGGAATATTAAAAAATTTGTAATTATATCATCCAAACATCACTTATTAGTCTATTTTTGTTGTTTATCGAAGAACATAAATCAGAAAAAGCTGATGATAGAGTTTTTTATTTTTAAAACTATTTTATATGGACATGTCCCTTTTCGAATGGAATACTCCTCTTGTATGTTAAACATAAAACTTTTCCAATCTACCTAAAAACGAATATAAGAGGCAAAAACGCGACACTTGACTCAGAAATTTAAAAGTGTATCCCATTATGACAGAATTATCGTGATTTCTCTTCCTTACGTTGACTTGCACTGCTATAGACTGGATGTGTTTCATGTAGTCACGTAGGAAGAAGTATTCCTAACCATTTAACACTGTGCTACATAAGAAAGCGGCTTTCATTTGCTCAGCAAAATTGGAAAAATGATATAATAGAGATGGTGGTTGTTAAGCGTAGTTTACTCAATAAGCTGTCTATCTCAATAAGACAAATCAATCTAATGGGCCCATGATAATTTATTTTTATAATTATCTATTAACTCGACACACTTTTTCCAATCCTGCACTTGCCGAAATAAGAGGATCCATGTTGGGGGATTTCTGGCCCGATATTGCCAGAACTAGCGAGCATCCTCAAGTGTACCCCTAGAATGGGTGATACTCAAACTGAGAAGCTGCTACAAAGGTAGTACAATGGACATGCCTACTGTGGCCTAAGTGCGTGTGAGCTTGCTTACCCTCCAAATTTTAATACAGAATTCAATGATTTCCCCAGAACAAAGTTGGGCTGTCAGATCAGTTTGTAACATTTTACTTCTCCTGGGTATTTGTCAAATACTGAAATAAGAAATAAACGCAAAGACCAGGTTTAGACTCCAAAGTAGAGTGAGTCCCTTGAAACTTAATTTGCTCATCGCTGCTAGAACATTCTTAGCCTTGTGGGTTGGTGCCTTCTTGTGGAGGAGAAAAACATCACGCTTTTAATGGCGGTTCTTATATACCTGTGTAGATAGACCATAAATACTATTTTTAAGCAGTATTTCATAGTAGTCTGTAGTTGTTTTATTAATCATTTGTCGTTGTTTTACGAACTTATACTTTATTTAAAAGAAAAAGCATAGAATAAAAGTTTTATTATATCACTATCAAAACATACATACTTTACAATCACCATACAATAGAAATTTAATGAAAAATTTTGTATACATGTTTCCTTGTGGAGTGAGCTCCAGAACGTGACATTTCCATACCTCGTAAATGCTTTCTTAGCGGCCAAACTACAGAAACAGAAAAATAATAATTAAAGGTTAAAAAGTAAGCGTTTTACATACATGTGGTCCGTATGGTCCGCATGGTGCGTATGATGCATTTGGTCCGCATTGTCCACACGGTTCGCATGGTCCGCATGGTCCGTATGGTGCGCTTGGTCCGCATTGTCCGCCTGGTCCACATGGTCCGCCCGGTCCACATGGCCCGCATGGTCCGCATTGTCCGTACGGCTCGCATGATCCGTACTGCCCACATGGTCCGCCCTGACCGCATGGTCCACCTTGCCCAAAAGGTCCGCCTTGTCCGCAAGGTCCGCAAGGTCCGCATGGTTGTTCACAGGACATCATGCCAGGAGTAACAGGCGATGAATATCCAGGAGACGGTACTTGGTAAGGAAATTGAGGGACATCAGGAATATTGCAAGGAAGACCACATGAGGGTGGGCTACCGCATGCTGGTGGGCAACTGGGTGTGCAGCTCATACACTGGCAAGCGCGAGTGTTAGGGTACGAACCAGGACAAGACATATTTCTAGTTATTTGGTCACATATAAGAGAAAACTTTAATTTTGCGTAAAATTTTGATTTTTTACTGAAAAATTAACTGTTATACAATATGATCGTCATAACAACTATTGATTTAACTGTACGTCTTTTATTTCGTTGGCATGATACATTTTTCAAAAACATACGTGATCTAAAATTTATTTTTTTTAATTCGTGCGGTTCGAACGGGTCTGTGGACTTATTATCAAATTTGCAATAGTAAGGGTGCCATGAATGTGATATTTTTTTGTATACTTTTATAGCATATTTTACAATCGGTTCCAGACGAACAATAGGTAAATGTTGTGATAATAATGTACTAAACTAACTACGACATGCCGAAAGCAATCCACTGAAGACTCCCTTACTTATAAAATTAACAACTAATTGTTTGGTTACAATATGTTACAATATTCATATTTTTGATGATCAAAGTATATATGTACATACAACGTTACTATTAGTGGTGCTATTTTAAACAGAGAAGCAGATGAGTTGGGAACGTAATTAAATGATGGGCAAGAATTTTCATGCAGTACATCAATTAATCGAACCTATTTGACAGGTCCGAAGGTTTGAAACGTTTTAGCCTTCTAATTTCATTTTGATTGTCTAAAAGCTGAGTGACTAAACTGTTAGAATGCACAGAGAGAGTCCGTCTTGATATTTCACACAATAATTTTTTATAACTTCCCGCACTGATTCAATACTGAGATCACTTTGAATTAAGTAATTGGGCACATACTACGGTGCGTTGACGATGCATCTAAGTACTTTATTCTGGAACCTTTGTAAGATTTCGATATTAGAGGTGCTGGCAGTACTCCACAATTGTACCCAGTACGTCCATATGGGTTTAATAATAGTCTTGTAAAGAAGAACCTTATTTTCCATTTTCATCTGCGAGTTTCTGCCAATTAGCCAGTACATTTGACTACATTTTATTCCGAGTTGTTTCCTTTTGGTGAATATATGTTTACGCCATGTGAACCGTTGATCTAGATGCATACCCAGATATTTAACTTCTTCGGTTTGTGGAATTTGGGTGCCATTAAGTGTTACAGCTGGACATGTTCCCCTTCTCATGGTAAACGTGATGTGAGAAGACTTGGAGTTGTTAACTTAGATTTTCCATTTCCTCATCCAGTCCTTGATCAAACTCAGGCTATTCTGCAGGTTCGCAGATGCAATATCCGGGATGGTATCTGATGTTAGTACAGCCGTATCATCAGCAAAAATAGCTATAGTTGTTAGGTTGGTTGTGGGTATGTGAGATGTGCAGAGTGTATAAAGTACTGGTTCCAGTACACTGCCCTGAGGTACTCCGGAGGCAATGGGGTATAAATCTGTTAACTCTTCTCCCTGCTTCACCAAGAATAATTGAATAATTTCATAGAAATAGTGCGGTAGTCCTTTTTTGAGTTTATAGCCTAGGTCTTTATGCCATACTTTGTCAAACGCCTGTTTGACGTCAAGGAACACCGCGGAGCAATATTTTTTGGATTCCAGGTCATTGTTTATTTTGTTGACAATTCTATGTACCTGTTGTGTCGTACTGTGTTGGCTTCTAAACCCAAACTGTTGGTTGGGTATAAGTTCTCTTTCCTCTAATATTGGCCTTAGTCGTTTTAGCAGCAGTTTTTCAAACAGCTTGGATAGTACCGGTAAGAGACTTATGAGTCTATACGATTCTACACTGTTTAAGTTCTTCCGCGGTTTTGGGATCACGGTTATTTGAAACACTTTTCATTGGCTAGGAAAGTATTTTATTAATGTGACATTCACATATTCGTTGTAAACTAAGATGACATTTACGTAGCTAAACAATGGGCAAATGAAGACACATAGCACTCGGTGGAGCAGCATCGAGTAAACTTTGCTATGAGAGCGTCCATTCAAAAAGAGGCACTTTGTCCTTTTTCGTAAAATTGAGTAGTTTTTATTCGTTATACGATGTTGATATTGATTTATATTGATTTCTGAACTCACAATTACTCCAATTTCCACAAATCTCGTAGTAATTTCAATAAAAAAGTGACGAGTTTGTTCAAAATAGACATAACTTTAATACTTTTAAATGCGTATTTTATTTCCAAATCAGTCATTTCCGAAAAAAGTTTAAAGTTTTATGTATTTTAACGGTTCTAAAGCCTCTAGGCGGTCAATATTATTGTGCAATATTATTGCTGGGTGCCCTAGACGGAGCTATATTATTTTTGCCCGGTAATTTACTTGACCTCTGATATCTCTGCAGCAAACATGTTGAGTGTCACGGAAGCTAGTTGTGTGGTCACAGGACTGCAGCATCACTGGCTGAGTGTTTGAAAAAGAAGAACATAAGCGCAAATAGATGAACGAGTGGTTGCAAAAAGAAATAAGTAGACTAATTTAAATTTATTAAAAAAACTTAAGACTGAGTAAACCAATTCGTTTTCAAAACTTTTTGCAACTGTTCTTTGTATTTTCGAAGCAGATCTTTCCAATGTTAATTTTTTTATTCTATTGCCTTATTCCTTGGACTTCATATTCCGCAAAGCAAAGAAAGATATCCATACTTCAATACATTCTAAAATAAATTTTCTATCGTCTTTCTTTTCTCTAGTAGACACACATTCTCAAAGCTGTTGTCTGCACTACTGTTGAGACAGAAATGAACCAATATTGCGTAATGCTGTACAAGTGTACACAATTTATTCCAGATTGCGCAATAAAAATCAAACTCTTTTTGATTGATTCAATATAGTGTACAACCTTTTAATATAATACATAATCCATATTATTGTACAATATGAAATATTGCACAATAATATTGACTGTCCAGGGGTCGCTTTTGTTTCTTCACAACGCAAATGATCATTTTTTGAAGAGCTTTGCGTCAACGGGAAGTTTATTTCATTTTTATGATAACTAGTTGTTGTTTGAGTGTAGTATATCATTCGTACTATAATACTTTTTCAGACAAGCCATAATTAAGTTAAATAATGACATTTTGCAAAGAAAGGTATTTGTCTATTAAGTGTTTTGTGTTTATTCTGCCATAAATTATACCAGAAAAAATTACGCCATTCCTTATTGGTCTACTTTAGCTGTTCATTTCAGGACTTAAATCAGAAGAGACTGACTGTAGAAAGTTTTTCGTTTCTTTTTCTCATGACTACTTTACTTGGACATATTCCTTTTTGAATGAACACTCATCGGGCGTGTATTTGAAGATAAAACTTTTTCAAACTACCTAAAACTAAAAATTTTTTTTATTTCTACATCCTGTTTGTACTCACGTACGGTACCCAAACCACGACACTAACGAACAAACTTCTTAAAAAGCTAAAAACAACGCAGAGAGGTATGTGAGAAGAATGGTATGAGTGACATTAAGAGGTCGAAGACACAATAAATGGGTACAAAAATGAATGGGAGTAAGAAATATAGCAGGAACAATAGCTGAACAAAAATTTAGCTCGGCTGGCCACATAATAAGAGCAGAGGACAGATACATCAACAGAATTTTACGCGGATCCCTAAATTGGAAAGAAATACGTTGGGTGACTCCCAAAGACATATGGGAAGGATAGTAGAAAACAATAGTACACACAGCACAGCAAGGAAACGAAAAGTACGGCAAAATAAATGGAAGGAATATATCCAATATTGCATACAAATAATGTTAACAGAAAGAAGAAAAAAGAAGATTGTGATATTGGTCAGTTTGTTAAAAATACTTACGTATGTAAATATGAAACAGGAATTTTTGTATAGAAAATACATGTTTATTGTATGAAAATGAAACACAATATTTTATTCGAAATATTGCCCATCGCTAGCTATACATTCTGAAGCGCTGATCAGCAAGTGCGTGTCCCATCGATGCAAATAAGTAGGTAGTAATCGGACGGAGCCAAGTCTGGTGAGTAAGCCGCATGCGAAAGTATTTCCCAACTAAACGCCTCAGTCATTTCCTTGACCGGTTTTGCTGTGTGGGATGGTGCATTATCATAAAGCAAAATAACTTTGTGTTGCCTTTTTTGATATTCTAGTCGTTTTTCACGCAAAGCTTGATTTAAATCGATCATTTGTTGTCGGTAGCGTTCAGTATTAACGATCTCGCCAGGTTTTAGCAGCTCATAATAGATCATACCCTCCTGATCCCACCAAACACAACAGAGCATTGTCTTCTGTCCATAGCGATTTGGCCTTGCAGTCGATGTCGATGGTTCGCTTGGAGTTATCTATGATCTCTTACGCTTGGGATTCTCAAATATATCCATTTTTCATCGCCAGTCACAATTCAATGGAGAAATCACTTTCTTTTGTACCTGGTGAGCAGCATTTCGCAAGTGATTTTTCGGTTTTCCTGCTGTCTTTCATTCAGTTCATATGGAACCCATTTTCCCATCTTCTGGATCTTTCCCATGGCTTTCAAACATATGGAGATGGCTTCTCGTGTCACATTTCATTGATCCGCGAGTTGTTGTTGCGTTTGAGCGCCATCCTCATCCAACAGTGCTTGCAATTCGCTGTCTTCAAATTTTTTCTGTAGTCTCCCACGTTTTTCGTTTCTCACGTCAAAATCGCCACTTTTGAATTTTTTAAAACACTGAAAGCACTGTGATTTACCAAGAGCATACTCATCGTAAGCTTCTATAAGCATTCAGCGAAAGATATTATTTGCATTATTTGCAAAAAATGAAACAAACAAAAATCGAAAGTATTCCTGTACTGACATGATAATTATCAGTTTTCAACATGTAGCAAATGTCACCAGCAACCATTTCGTAAAAACGATGTGTTGCTGCAGTGTGAATATGCACAACCCGACAGTCTTAAACTATTAAGAGGTTTGACATTGAATATTATTTATATAATGTGTTTTTGGTCTGACAATTGTTAATGTTAAAAAAAGAAACCAAATATATGTCAGACGAGCTTGTGTATGAACAATTATTTTTAAAATATACATTTTTTTTCAGTCAGGTCATGATCCTGAAGAAGACTACCGCACTGGCGTTGCTAACTTTTACAACAACTACAATGTGGACTACCACACTACAGGCAAACGTGGAGGCGGTAAATCCTCATCGCGTGCACACTGCAATAGCGTGACTGTAGATGGCAAAAGTCCGAAGTGTGATGATGTATCACAGAAAGGAAATGACTGCCAGGTACCATGCTGTGCAGCGGGATTCAAACCCTGTGAGATGCAGTTACGTCCACCATCTTGTTGTGATCCATTGGGTGCTTGGACAGCAACCGTAATGCCTTGTCCTCCAAAACCACCAAAACGCGTAAGTGTTAAATATGTGCCAGGAGAATGTACGCGACCATGCTGCAAGCATTGGAAGTTGAAAGATGGGCCTTGTCTTTATGACAAGCCATGCAAGGCTCACTGCTTTAATCACCCACCGGGAATGAAACCTTCTGGAAGGACATAATTTTATGAAAATTAAAAATTCCTAGAGGTTTTTTCAGTCACTTTTATTTTTTAGGGTTGTCACTGACGGATACTTCATCTCAATCTACTCCATAAACGCACTAACATGTATAATAATATTTTGTACCAATTCAATGAAACTATATGCCACTGTGTATGATGGTAAATAGTCACATGTAATTGTTAAAAATAAAAAAAATCTGGCCTTTTTTTATATGGTTTAATTTAAAAATGTATGGTAGCTTAAAAATAGGAGATAACGTAAACATTAAAAGTTTATTTTCTGTTTATAATCCAGGCATAATAAACGCCACATTATCCAAAATTGTTGATAATTGCTCTGTTGTACAACTACTTTCCTGCAACTCGGGTACTTGCTGTGTTAAACAAAGAAGAGGCCCCAAGGCGCACAGTAAAGAATCCAGGAGAACAGATAAACTTCCAGAGACAGCTATTTGGCCCTGAAAAATAAACATACGATTAAAGATTTTATTGATACTGAATGTTTTCAATTGAACATCCTTTATATTTTCTCTTTTAGGATCTATTTCATTTTGTGTGTATCCACATTAAGTTTACAACAATTAAAAACCAAATTAATTTAATATTTACAATAATTCTAAGGCTCGTTAAGACACGTTTAAGCTGGAAAATTTTCAAATTACATTATGGTAAGCAGCTGCAGTTTGAAAGAAAATAATTTTTTAACTGGATTATTTATTATCTTGACAAACCTAGTGATTATTTGATAACGTAATTCATTACACTAGACTACTTATTGGAAAATTGCTGCAGTTAACTTGAGAAGGTATTTAAATAGATATTTAATTATATTGTTTTTTTTTTCGGTCCATAATATTAAAATAGTTACGAAGAGATTATTTTGTAAAACACAGAAACTACTATTTTATTTCAGCAAGTATGGTAAATAGTGGAATCATACAATGGTATGTGAAAAATTGAATATCATCATAGATATACATAGTTTCAAGACTACAGATTTTTCAGTTCTGTTTTAGCATAAAAATTTCATTTCACAAATTAGATTTTATTAAAGCTATTGGTAACCATTAAATATATCCTTTAAAAATAATATTTTAAAAATTGCAACACCATGAAAAAATCCTTTTGTAAATGGTACATAAAAAATAATTTTCAAAATTAGTACTCTATAGCTAGTATGAGCAACAGTAGAGCCACTTTCTCTTTTTGTAATCAGTAAAACAACTAAAATTTGATGCGAGTAGTATACTACACATCAAATCTGTAAAATAGCACATTTTCTGATATCTGAATTAATAGTATAATCCATTAGCCATATTCCCTTACTTTTATTTAAACTAAGTTAGATATTAAGGAATACCATAACGTTTGTATTAAGA
>JABXWE010016319.1:0-24952 GCA_014611495.1 Limonius californicus | reverse complement strand
ACGGAAATTATCAAGTTCGGTTTTCAGTGAATGTTTGGGCAGGAATCGTAGATAATAAACTCCTTGGGCCTTTTGTACTACCTAACCGATTAAATGCTGAGAATTACTTAAATTTCTTAAATAACGACCTTCCACCTTTATTAGAAGATGTTCCTTTGCAAGTTCGTCGGGATATGTGGATGCAACAAGACGGAGCTCCAAGTCACTACGCTGCTAGAGTTAGGCAATGGTTTCACGAAAATTATCCACGAAATGGATAGTTCGCGGAAGTAGGGTAGCCTGGCCTCCACGAAGTCCCGATTTGACGCCACTTGATTTCTTTTTGTGGGGTAATTTGAAAAACTTGGTATATTTGACGCCTGTTGAAAATTACAAAGATTTGGTACAGCGTATAGGTGAGGCGGCAACAACCATAAACGAAGACATGCTGCGGCGTGTCCAATTATCCATTATTACAAGGGCAATGAAATGCCACGAAGTTAGAGGCAGAAATTTTGAACAATTTGTAAATTAATAAAATACAAAAAGGGTTGTGCATAATGATTTTGGTTTTATTATTTAAAATCCAGCAGAATACAGAAGCACTATAGGAAGTTCGTGTTAGTGTTTTTGAGGACTGTATTTCTTACAGAAGAGTGCTACCTGAAGCTTTTAAGGTATTTAAAGGACACCCTGTATTTATACTGTTTTATTTTAAATTTTTTCAACCTTAGAAATGGGGGCGGGCGGCCCCCCGGATATGCCCTTGTTCCATTGGATATGGTAACTAACAAATCAACCAAATGCTGTAATACAATAAAAACATGTACCACTTCTAACCAAATATAGGTGCATTTAGAACAGAAATCTCAAAAATACAGGGTTTCGTTACAAAACTTAGTCAATTTATGTTGGAGCATTTATTAAATAAAACATTTTTTTGGAAACAACTGAAAATAACGATTACAAATTACTTTGTATAATACAGATACAATATTAGAAAATATATGTACCTATATTATTTAGAGGCATTTGTTTCATGAAACAGAACTACATTCACACTGTTTTAAATTAACTGTTTGCTAAATTTCAATGACTGTAGATCTTCCATAAAATTAAAATGTGCTATTGGTTGTATCCAGATAGATATCCATAACAACTTCAAATAAAAGTGAAAGTACATAGTTCATCATATGATTTGTAAGATTTGGTGTTTGTAAAAGTTTAAATCATTTTTGTTAGGTATAATTCAGATCTTTCATAGTTCTTAAATTAAATTATTGTCACGGATTACTAAATTGTTAAAGTATTTCTTGGCACCTTTCTCATGTTTGTTACCGATACATAAATTGCAAGCCTTTTGCATATGTACCATTGTGAGACTTCGTCTGATTTATTAAAGCACGGGCTAGAAAACTAGAAAACAAGGTTAGATTCTTACCAATTATTTAAATAAAGTTAATCGATTTATAGTTTCAAGCTCAGAATTCCTATCTTAGATACTTTAAATAACATAGTCACTAAATTGAAATCTGCTTAGTAACAATGACCGGGCATTATATAAGAGGTTTACAAATAAGTTAATGAAGGTAGTTTGTTTACACCACTTCGGTCTCGTAACCAAATAATTCTACCATTTCTATATAGCCATATTCTACAAGCAACTTGCAAGTAGTCATGCAGAAACTAGAAGCCGCACTTTAAACACTCTGTTAAAATTAAATTCATTTTTCTTACCTTCTATTAATTTATTAACTTGTACTAATTCTTTCTAAGGAATTTTTAAATGTTGTACACTTTGTGTCTTTTTAAGTATTTCAAACTATCAGCAAACTGGCACTTCTACACTATCACATTATATTCTTTTATTTTAATACATTTAATTGCCTAGGTTTATTTGTAACCTATGCCAACTCTTAATTATTCATATTAAAAAGTTACTTTCGATAATTAGGAGTCGAATCTTAAAAAACATTGAACATATTACACATTAAACAAAAACTGAACGTTACAAAGCACAATAAGCTAAAACATGCTTGAAATGAGAGAAAGTCAATTGGAACATCAGATTAAGTCTATAACAAGATGTAATCTTCAAAAAAATCCTTAAAAGATTACTTCTTGTTCAATTTACATCATCGCAAAAGCAATTGTTGCAAACAATATACCACAGGAATCAGTTTTGACGTGATGAAAATAAATAGGATTAAAATAGGTAGCAAAGTAACACTTTTTGAATAATAAAATGTGATTTTGAGAAGATAGATAATACTTTTAATTTTAACAACCATTTTGTAAATAAGTGTTTGATGAATATATTAATTCCAATGAGTTGTATGTTGTTTGCATCATTCTATCATATTAAAGAAAATATAAGTGTCAAAGAAAAATGTTAAATGATCCACTTGCAAAATCTTATTTCCAGTCACATTTATTTAAAATTTAAACATCTAATTTTCACATATGTAACCGATAGTTTACTTAAGATTAAAAATAAATTAAGGAGTGATAAAAAATACGGACCTGTTGAAAATAAACTGTTATACTTTAAAATCTAGGCTACAATTATATGAAAACATTGTACATAATAAATAGTAGAGAACAACTGGCCACAAGCCTGCACATACAGAGAGAACTAATAAATACCAATTGTTGGGGATACATAGTGTAAGTGCACAGATGTATGATCACAAAGTATGAAACATTAACTTGGAGTGTGGCTACAGTCTGTATGTATCCCCTCTAGCTAAACACCAATGGTACGACAGTAATAAGTACGAAAGCAACGGTTCCATACTTTGTGAAGGACTCCTAGGCTGACTCAACTATACATGTAGCACAATATGCAGAAGTCGGTACAGTATGAGATACTTGGTGTTGCACCACTTATGCTACACTAACGATGAATCCAAAAGAAACAAATATATTACAAAAATTTACACAATTATATTAATTTATAATTACTTTATTAATTAAACTTGTCTTGTAAATTAACCAAGTAACCATTAAGTTAATCACTTTAGTGGCCCAGCAGCCAAGCAAAGTTCAAGATGTTGAAAATGTAGATAGTGGGCCAGGCTGAAACAATGGAAAGCTGAAATGCAGGTGTGCATTCACTTCACTTTGAAGTCATCATGGTGACGAACTCTGCAACAAACACAATCCCTCTTAGGAACATGCATCCTTTAAAACAGCACGTCAATTCACCATGCTTTATAAACAACTCTCCTGTACTCATTGTTGCTTATCAAACAACAATAAAAAAAATACTACACAATCCACACCCATTTCACTGATTGTTTTATTGGTACCATTTTATTAGAAAAAAAAAAAACTGTTTACTTGCTTTTAATAACCCTATTCATCGATTTCTATTAATTTATAATAAATTACTTTTTATTCATGCACACCAGCATATCAATCAGTAATGATTGTGGTTTGATAATCAACAGGATGATCGTTTGGATATATAGTTTATAAGCTTGGTTAATAAACTACAAAATAGACTGCTTTGTCGGTATTTGCAAGTTGCTTTGATTAAAAAAAAACTCTACAATTCTAGTAGAGAAAAATGTAGGTTTTAACGCCAAACAATTGTGCCATCTAAACTTAATTGAGTTGTTTTATGTAAGATCAAAATTGCATGCGGAGATAATACTTCAACCGCTAGTTTTCTGATAGAAATTTATGACACCTTTCGTATCAGATTGAGCTCATGCAAAGTACAGTTTATCAAGTTTTGAATTACTGGATTTGTCTAGAAACATGTGTTATTTTATATATGAATTTCTAGAAATTATGAATGATCGAGATATATATTTCACAAACCATGCAAATACCACTAGTAGTGGTAGCTAACCTATTATGAAACATTGAAACTATCATTTAAATTACAGCTTTACTTAAAACAGTGAACAAACATGCAACATTGATGTTAACAACTAGAAAGGTGTGTAACGTGCTTTTCAACTAAAACACTACAACAAATGAAGAACAGAACTACCAGTGAACCTAGTTTGATATAGCACTACTCGTGCTCAAGAATAAAATAGCTATAAAGCTCATTCAAAGCTAGACAACAACTGACCAGCTCGAAGCTTGTGTAGCTGAGTACCGACTGAAAACTATTCGAGCAAGCTCGCGGAAATCTGCAAGAGAACACTAGCAATCATACCGAGTGTTTCAACTCTACTACAAGACACTACACCACCACATACCCAAGAACTAAACCACCAAATGAATGACTACAATGGAAACTACTAAACTAATGAATACATGAGTTGTAAGTCTGACCTACTACATTATGTATTTAATTAACCTTCATCTTTAACTTAATACTGTTTAATGAAATATTGGACCGTCTTTTCCCTCTAAATACTTATATACATGTTCAGAATCAAAAGGAGTACAACAATAGCTTCCTTCAATAGATCTACAATGCAAAGCCTAATTACACATTAACTACAAAGTGATTTTTTAAAAAGTCTGCAGTCAGCTGTAATGAGCTTTGAATGACATTTACCTGTATGTCAAACTGTGTGACAGTTCAGGTAGTTAAACATTTTGGCCCAACAAAATGTGAAAATGAACAAGTATTTAGTTGCAACTGATTTGTAATTTATTAAGGTAAGTAAATTACAGGTTTCTCGTCAAGATTTCTTTCTTTCTGTTACAATTTTCATATTGTCAGATTCTAAAGCTTAATATAGACGGGACAATCCCTAGGCTACTGCAATTGACTTTTTAAAAAATCACTTTGTACATAAGAGACATTGAGAAAAGTGGAAAGAAACGAGGGCAAAATATACATCTAAGAACATTAATACATAGTACAATTCCTATAAAATTTAAAAGAATCAAGTTTCATTTGTAACTAAGTGAAACTCAAACGAATTATCGATTCAAGTCTGTCGTGTGATGTGAAAACAGTTTAAATATAGGTTGTACTGAATGTATTTGTAAAATGAAATTACATAGTTCTCCCTTTTTTATAAATAAAACTAAACTGAACGTTCATTATCTGTTTCAGTTATCAGAAATCCCTTGAGAATGCTTGTATTTTCAAATGAGATAATAATAGTGAGTCGTCAATTTATATTACTACTCCTTATAAAAACTTTTCACTTTCATAAATCAATAACTTTAAGGTCTTGTTACATTTGAGTTAACTGTATGTACAAGGATAGTTCAGTATTTGACATATTGTAATAGAGAAGCAAGCAAGCCAAGGAAATGGTTTATTTTGATATTGTTGCTATAAGTTTTCAGTTATAGTAATTTCCAGCGATAATAACTTATGATTTGTGCTGTAGGTAACTAATATAAGGTCCTACTAACATTTCAAAAGTATGTCAATGCATGTACAGGGTTCCCCATATTAGACCGCTCACTTTGATATTCAAATCTAAGTATAAGTATGTGTTTATTTTTTTTTTAGCAGGTTAAAATAAGTGGTTTTGGGATTACATTTTATCTAGTAGACGTCTGTCTAATAGCAGTTAATCAACCGCTACTGTCATAAATCTTCATTAAAATTGGTTCAGTAGAAGAAGTTCAGCGACCATTTCGACGGCAGTTTGGTAACAATAATAGGGGTAATGCGCCCATGCACAAAACAATTATGGTGTGGGTTCGTCACAGGCGTAAAAATGGTTCTGCACAGAGCATTAAAAATCCTGGATGTAGAAGAACGGTTCGTACGCCTGCAAATATCGAAGGAGTGAGAGCTGCTTTCACAAGAAGTCCTAACAGGTCTGCCAATCGGCAATCATTCGCACTAGGAATATCTAAGGGAAGTCCTCATAGAATCCTTCATGATTTAAAATTTCATCCGTACAAATACGGAATGGTACAGCACCTTAGCAATCGAGATAAGGAAGCGAAATCGACATTTTGACAATGACCGACGAAGCAAACTTTCATTTGGATGGCGTTGGTAACAAGCAGAATTTTAGATATTGTGGAGCAGAAGATACTCGCGAATTGTTTACAAAAAATCTCCGTAGTCCAATATTCGTTGTTTGGTGTGGTGTAGGATCATTTGATATCATTGGTCCTTATTTTTCTAAGGATGAAAATGGTCGTTCTGAAGCAATCAACTCCAAGCGCTACATAAACATGTTGCAAGCGTTTGTCATACTAGACGGAGATTATTAAATGGTGCTTGGTTATTCCAACATGATGGAGAAACAGCCCACACAGCCAGAAACACCGTGAGAATTCTGCGAGTTTTTTTAACGACCCTATAATTTCTCTATTTGGAAATTTGCCTTGGCCCCCCAGGTCCCCCGATCTCACGGCATCCGTTTTTTTTTTCTGCGGGGTATTTGAAATTAACGGTTTTTGCAAGTCGCCCTGTGACAATTGAAGAGCTAAAAGGCCGCATTCGAGAAGAAATCACAAGAATAGATGTAGATTTGCTTGGTCGGGTGACGCAACTGTTTGCATTTAAAATTGAAAGTTGTATTCAGGTTGATGGAGGGCATTTAGAAGACATGATTTTTAAAAGTCGAATAAATGTTTAAGTCAGTAATAAACCCCATAGAATTAGCTGTACATTAGCGAAATAAAAGATTTTTTTAGTCGACTTACAAATAATAAAGTGGGCAGTTTAATATGGGGAACCCTGGATATGATTACCAAAGTTGGTAGAGCTTTTCTCTGCAACCATCGTTTCACATTTTTGTTTTCTGATAGTTGTTATGGAGAATAATTTGCATTTTGCTAACGGGTACAAATTTCAATGACGGCTTAAAAGGCCACTAAATCTCTATCTAATTTTACAGCCTTTTGTTTGTTAAATATAAATATCTAAACATACTAAGTAAATTTGGCTATGGGACCTCTCCTATTTACATTGATTACTATTAAGACACATTTACAGAATCTAAAATGAACATGAATACTTCATCAACTCAATATACACAAATACAGCAGATTTTGAACATTCAAATATTTCTGCAAATACTTCTATTACAGATTTTAGAGCAACTGCACCCATTTTTTTTGATCAACATTTATTGAAAAGTAATGTGTCCAGGCCATTTTTACAGCATACACTATTATCTCTAAACATCTGTATTTACTTTTTAATAAACTTTGACCTTGATTTGATAAGTTGGTTTCAGTTCTCCAATATCTTAACATATTTGTCTGCGTAATAATTTCTAGTTATTAATATTATACTGGTGTTGATTTCCATTTGAGAAATAGGACTTATAATTTAAATTTTTTAATTTATTCAGCATTAAAAACTGCCAACCAACCAATGTATAATTCAGTTTTGCAAATACATATAACTATTTTTTATAACACTTAAGAAAAAGTAAAAATTTACTTAATTAAAAGTAGCTACTCGTTTCTTTAAAACTTTTCTATACAGAAAATAATTTTTTGAGTTTCCAAAATTGTAGATTAGTTTTTAACTGATTTTTCTTAAATTCATGAAAAATGGTTTTGCAGAATAAACTGTGCAACACATACAGTATTTAATGTTGAACCCATTATCTACTGATTATCTTGCTTTAACACAGTCAGGGGAACCAATATTGACGAGTTTGATTTTCCATGGAAAAATTGCCTAAAAAAAACAAGTAGCAGAAAACTTAGTTTTTGTTGCTATTTTGATTAAATTTGCAGATTCATTAGCCCTTGTATTTGACATACCACAACAGGGTCGCTACATATAGTAAGAGATGAAGCATTTAAAGAAGAAAAAGCAAAATGGAAATTTAATTGTCAAATCATATTTAATAATGGAGCACTAACACCAAAACTAAAGAAAATCCAACTTTTAATAATTAGCTTCCATGTCCAAAAAATTTTCCTATGTGTATTCAAACACGTTTTGCTAATGTCTTAAATTGTCCTTGAACATAATGTTTTCCCAGCAATTACGTGTTTATATTTATCACACATTGTTTTTAATATGTTATTTTATTTTGGACTTCAAACTACTGTCAGTTACAAATTAAATATTTGTGACAGTACTCATGTTACTTCAGTAGTAGTCCAAATCATGGTATAGCTTCCATACTTTGTATGGCTAAGTTAAATTCTTTCATATGTACTGCTTCTCCATAACTATTATCTCCTTTTGCTTGATTGTGTCATCAAACAAATACTTTCTTAATGGAAATAAATTACCAGTTAACTTCTGAAAAGAATTAACACTAAGGCAAAAGTAACAGTACACCAAGAACCATTTTAAAATAGATTATTATACTCATACCATACATCAACATAATAAAATGTGTGCAGTATATATAAAAAATGTATCTTAAAGCGGAACAAACCTTCATAATTAACTTGTCCATCTCCATCAATATCAGCCTCCCGAATCATCTCATCAACTTCTTCGTCTGTGAGCTTTTCACCAAGGTTGGTCATCACATGGCGCAATTCAGCCGCTGAGATAAAACCATTGCCGTCTTTATCAAATACTCGGAATGCTTCACGAATCTCTTCCTCACTATCTGTATCCTTCATTTTACGTGCCATCATAGTGAGGAACTCGGGAAAGTCAATTGTTCCATTACCTAGCAATCAATTAAATTTATGATTAAAAAAAATTAAGTAATACTGTCCTAGAGATAAGTTAATGTAAGCAATATAAATTAGAGACTACTACATGGTTAAGTCGGTATGAAAAAAAAAATACATATAATCTCACTCTATCACTTGAAAAATTTATATTGTAAGAGCATAATGGAGCTCATTATTTGGTTAGAATGACGTAGATAATTTTAACAACATTAAAAATTTTCAAAACCAAAGGTTCTCATGTATGTAATGGATAGTTAGTATTTATTATTAAAACAAAATTTGATATAATAACAACCTTCATATATTTTTTTAAGTTTCTATATTTGAGGTCTACATTTCCTTGAAAACATGCAAATGAAGTTTCTTTGGATCAATACCTATTTCTAACAGGATCAATATGCTTTCTACTTTTTCCTAATAGAACCATTTATAATAGAAACATATAAATCAGTAATGAAATAATTAACCTACAAAAATTCACTGGAGACAGGGATCTATACAGAATTGTAGATAGCAGTTATTCGTCATTGAAATATTTAGATTATATAATCAATTATTCATTACATTATGATAAAACAGACAAAAAAAATTCTCCTTAACTTTTACTTTGCGGCTGTTTTAGACACTTTCATTTGATAAAAATATGCAAAAGTCTGCAATTCCTTTGAGGTTCTAGTTTTTAGGAAATTTATGAATTAGTCTTAACAGACCATATTTGACTAATTGCAAGTTACGTGCATTAATAATATATGCACATAAACTGTCATTTATAACATACATACAAGGATCTTTGAAATGATAAAAATCTGGAAAAGTGTTTTTAACCTGTTTCTGTTTTTCTCAGAACTTTACAGCTTAATAGATATTTTTAAATAGTTTTGAAATACTAAATCTTTTATTCTGAGAAAATATAAGTTTTACATTTTATAAGTGGAATGTGTATCTGATTTTTGCTACATTAAATCGCTTATTTTTTTTTCTTTGTTTGTAGTAACATAAAAATTGAGTAAATATTATAAATGCCATATATAAACAATAAACTTCAAACCTAATCGCAACAAAAACATTTATACTTCTAACAGCTGCAAGATGTGCCATTATTTATTTCTTTTAAATTTTGTTTTCTCTTTTGATATTGTGGATTATAAACAGCGTTGTCGACCATCTCTGCAGTTTTAAAAATGAAGATATTTTAATAAAGGATTTTGGGAATAGCAAAAATTTATTGAAACTGCACTACCAACTAGTCTCTGAACTGGACCTAGCACTTACATTTCAGAGGTTCCGCTGTGTCTGCAGTCTGTGCAGATCTTTCTTTAAACATGATTTTTATATTTAATGTGGTTAAACAATGCTGAACCACTTGTTCACCAGATAATGATTGTTAACCCTAGTACATTTCAGAAACTTATTTTATAAAATATTATGTCCACTAGTGAATTTTGCAATATAATCATAAAAGGTTTTTCAGAAGACCTGAAAGGAAAAGTTCAGGTAGGATATTTTATGATGCAGAAATTATAAAATCAGAGTTTTAATTGCAGTTTGCAATAAAATCACATGTAAAACTTGTGTTATTCATAGTTTTAATTAATACTGTTAGTTCCAGTAGCATGATTTCCACTGCTATAATTGTTGTACCCGTAATCCATAATTATAGTAGCTATTGTGAATGTTTTTCATAGCCTTATTTACGCCACTGTTTAAATTAATTAGATATTGTCAGAAAAAAAAAACTTGAAATTGCTAGTATACTAATACAATTACATTACATGAAACATTTAATAGCAGAATAAATTAAAATTTTAAAGTTTTTCTGGAAGTAAATTTAGTTTCGATTATAAATCTTTTTTATACTGCCCGATTACTAAAGCTTCTAACATACTTATTGTTCAATTTTGACCTACTAAACCACATTTATTATTAAAGGGTAAATATAATTCTACATTTTACCAAAGTTGAAACATTTATTTTGAGTAACTGTTTTATTTTTATCTTCAATGACACACTCAGTATACTTTTATATTTCTCTGTACATCCTTTCTTCTTGTCACACCACATGCGAGGGGGTTTCAGCAAGTACAGATCTAGACTGTCATGAGAATTAACGTTGTGATTTCACAGTAAGTAAATAAATCATGTGATTTGGGGTTTGAAATTATCAAAATGATATTGGTTTCTATGATTTTTTCTTCGTTGTTTAAGAATAGTAATTCCCATTAAAAAAGCATACAGTGTAACTTAAAAATATACTCTTGTTGTTATAAGCTGGTGCCTGTTTTTGTGAAACCTTATTGTCCAGTGCACTTACTTCTGTTGCAAACACTTTACATTCTTTAAAGTTTATGGTTATGGCATTAACGGCAACAGGAAACATTCCAGAAAGAAACATGAAGATGCATGTACAGTTTAAGTGGAATGTATATAAGATTGGAAATGTATATCCAGCTTCAATAAAAAATACTTGAAATAATAATGTCTACCTTTTATTTGTAGAAACATGTTAATACTGCAATTTTATAATCTTTGTGAATTAGTACATCAATCCACAATATGATTTCCAGATAATTTTGCCATCACAATACCAATAGCCCAAAATATTTCGTACCTTCCCCTGATTTGAATATAAAAAGGCACTCCTTTTCTCTTTAGTAATTAACAATATCTGCAAATCAATAAAAGTTTCACACCTGCAGTTTCTCTTCATACAAATTACTTATGAAGATATACTATGGGAAGGTATGCAAAGTAGTAGTAGTAGCAAACTATAAAACCACAAAGAATTTGAAAGTTTGTAAATAATTTTTCATGAAGTCTACATAAATCTGGCTTGACTATTAGGTTATTATTCAGTGCATGCTATGGAAAAGATTTAAGTTTAGCTCCCATGTAATTCAATTTATGCTGAGAAAAGTACAAGCCAAACCACTGGGGTGCCCTAATTACTTTAATCTAGTAAATTAAACTTTTAAGGGATTCTTTTGCGTAAGTAGAATACATAAAAGCAATGACCTGGTTTCTCGGATATCAAATAAAACAGACATTAATCTTAACAACCCATTTGATGAAATTCATTTAAAGTAGTTCGTAAAAAATTCCATTAACAACCAACGTCTTTACTTAAAACATAATATTGTGTAGCAAGTACAAATCATTAAAAGTGATGAAAAACTGAACCAGCAAAGTTTTAATCACATCAAATAAGTAGTAGTAGGACAGCACTTCAAAAGCTGTGTTTACAAAAAATGCCACTTAAAAGGGTCTACTCAAACTTAAAAAATGCTGTTACACTCAAAAATCCCATTCTTCATTTAAAAAAAAATGAGCTGTCTGATAATTTCAAGTTTATTACATAATCTAAACTGGAAGAATAGATTTATCAAAATTATATGGCAATATTTCTACTTCACTTCAAGGTGATGATAACCTCAAAGTACCTGGAATACTAATTGGTGCTTTATCTATTTTATCAGGCCCTTAAATAAAGATTGCGGTCACTTTAAATGCAAAACCCAATAAATACCTTATAAATGCAGATAAGATTAGTAAACACCAGGTCACCATAAAATGTTAAAACAAGGGCGACGTGTCATGTGCTAAAAATGGAATCTGTATTGAATCTATTGTAAGAAAAGGTCTCTAACACAGTCATGATTACAGGTAACTTCCAAGTGACAAATCCGTTTTCCTTGAATGGTAGCAAATGAATCACTGGACCACCAAAAATTGAAAATCAGGTTTAGATGGTAAATAATATATTGGAACATGAGTGAAAAATGAAGAGGTGGATTGCAAAAAAAACTTATTGCCTACTTAGTTCCAAGCTTCCAATTAACCCCCCATCATGCAAAATTCAGATGAATTAAATTTTAAAATCCCATAAATACAGTAGTAGCTAGTACAGAATCACAAATTAAGGGGCTCGTTAAAATGTATCAAGCAGCTTAATTAATTAGTAATTACCATCAGCATCTACTTCATTTATCATGTCCTGCAGCTCTGCTTCTGTAGGATTTTGACCTAGGGATCTCATTACAGTTCCTAATTCTTTGGTTGTGATTGTGCCATCCCCATCTTTATCAAATAGCGAGAATGCTTCTTTGAATTCTGCAATTTGCTCTTCAGTCAGTTGGTCAGCCTGTCAAATTAGTCATTATTAGAAAATCCGCTAAAATCGCACGTTTATTTCGCGCAAACCAATCGCAATTTCGAAAACTACAGCGAAGAATCAAGGATGCAAGGCAAACGCAAAAACTAATTTCGGGAAGACGGTAATTAGCGAAAATTCCGTAAACACCCAACAGCAACAGAGTGGCGGCCAGATCAATAACAAACTACGCATTTTATTTGTGGCAAATTCGAATCTCTGAATTATCGCATTGTTGCAAAATAGGATTTTATCGCAGTCTCGAAATAATGTACTTCCTAGTGAAGCGTGTAAAAGTTCCGCATTGCGGCAAAATTCTAAACCGGTTTAACAGCCAATCTAGCGTTTGACAGCCACTTACAAGCCTAATGGCGTTCTTAGGCCAAAAATATTAGAACACAGGGCCACCATCGAGTTTAAAGCGCTCGCAAATAGGGCCGATGATGATGAATACGAACTCACCATTTTGATATTTTAGGATTTAGACAACTAGGCGTACACTCAATAGAACACCAACGAACCACTACAGACAAATGACAGTCCACGACCGAATGCAGCAGCCAACTGTCGTCGTTTTTGTTGTGGAACGTCGGCTCGAGGGGTGCGAGGGCGGCTTTGCTGCTGTTACCGCTGCTGCCAAGCGCAATGATGCGACTATGACATAAACCAGTAAATATTCCTACGCCTGCTCGGTTGCGCATTTTCAACCGCACGTTCGCACAAAAGCCCCTCGGACAACATATATGAATAAATTCGGCTCAAAACTAATATTTTCCAGGCTAGAATAACGCTACGGACAGAATACGTTTCCAATTTTCGAAATCCCTAGACGGTACTACTTCCTCGAGCGTAGCAATTGAGAATTTTGAAGACCGGGCGCGGCTTGTTTACAACGTATCCTCGTAGAGAGGCGCTACGCCATTGGCTGGAACGCACCTGCAATGCGTCAAGCCGAACTACCCGCCTTTCGCACGCGGATTCGAATAAACGTTGCGCTGGTTGCGTCGGTATCTTGGCGTCCGCGTCCGTTATGCGTTTTGCGGGTGCGGTCGCTTCCTTGCGCAGGGGAAAAACGTATATTGCGTAAAATTCCATTATCCGGCTAATCATTAAACCTAATTTAATTGTATATTCCTGTTAATAATGGACGGCTCTTTAAAGAAGCTGAAACGCTGCTAGAATCGATAGGTTATTTTTAGGCAAATGCAAATGGACAAAATTATATTAGGCGCTCTAACGATTTAATTAAATAATTGTAAAATGCTAATGTATTGGCCAATAAAAACTGATTCGTCGCATGCGCTTTCTTTGAGCAAATATTTCCTCAGGGAAGCGGTCGCAAAACAACGGGGTTGTTTGAATTTAATTATAAAATGTATCTGAACTAAAGCGACTGTGATTTGTGACCCATTGACATAGAGGTAAAGGTTTGGAGAATCTGCAGCCGTGCTTGGTACCGTGAATCATTTTTTCAAAAAATATTTTTAAAATTATTGAGTGAAATAATTTTCCCATTTTTTATTTTGAAAAGCAAGCGGAATTCTATAAAATCTAGTTACAAATACTTCGTAATAGTAATTTAAAAATTGTTAAAGAACATATTAGTGCAACAAATTATTTTTGTATAATATAATTCGTGTTATACACCAGTTTTTATACAGAATTTTTTTAGTTTTATAAACTCGAATTTTGCACTAATCCTTTTATTGATAAATTAGCAATTAAAAATTATATTTGTGAAGTTGACAAAATTTTTTATTTTGACAAACATCTTCATCTACAGAAGTATGGGTCACCTAATTGGAATAATATCATTATTAACAATGCATTAGGAAATTAAACGTTCTCATTAAGAAAAAGTTTAAAAGTTCACACAGTGCTGCATATGTAATTATAAATACCTACCTATTCAACCTAACACCGAATTAGTGTATATTCCGCCAATACTGATTGTTTTCTGAATTATTATTAGTAATTTAAGACGGGAACCCATTTTTCAAAATCGATTATAGTAGAAGTACCTTTTTTCAAAATCAGCCGTTTTTAAAACATTAATTTTAATAAACAGTGATTTGAAACAAATCTTCAATTTTAAATCCTCAAAATACATAGAAATATTTTGATTTGAATAACATAGTGGGTAGCTTGAAATTTGAATGTTTAAAAATTATATAAAGCCTTGCGAAACCTCTTACACGATATTTAGAACGCCTAAATACGTTTTCGACAACTACCTTACCATGTTCAGTAAGAAGTTGAACTAACTATGGTAATTTGACTTCTGGAAAAGTTCCTTGTTGACTTGGTGAAGAACTTATCTCCAGAGATATTTCTCAGGCGAGTTACTTAATCTACCTAGTCCAAGTTCCTACTGACTATGGCAACTTCGTTGCCAAAATACGTATTTAGGTGTTCTAAATATCATGGTGGTAAGGGGATTTCCAAAGTTTATTTACTTAAACCACGTCTCCGTTCAGTTCCATTTAAAAACCCATATGTAATCGTTTCATTATTTTTTAAACTTCTTTGTGAATAACGTGTTTAAAAAAACTCGATTTTGAAACATACTTTAAATGTTAAATAAAACATCCCGAAATGGTTGAGTATACCTAATACCCTATCCATTATAAAAAGATTTGTATCAAAATGATTTTAATGAGTTACTGTTCTATTCTACTACATATACAATTTCAACACTTTAATAACCAAAATAATGTCATTTCACAGCAGCATTGGTGAATTAAGGCACTTGCAGAGACCCCACGGACAAATTTATTTGCAGGCTTGTACATGCTGCTAAAAATTAATAGCAAAAAAAGTTTAAAGGTCATTAAATATATTGAAAGACATGAATATGTCAAAGGAGTATTTAACGCATATTAATAAATTATTAAACAATTACCCCTAGTAAAACTTTTATTTAACTCGATGCA
Organism: Limonius californicus; assembly: GCA_014611495.1. Lineage (NCBI taxonomy): Eukaryota > Metazoa > Arthropoda > Insecta > Coleoptera > Elateridae > Limonius > Limonius californicus. Next base: position 9,349 of record JABXWE010016319.1, on the reverse strand, counting down.
GGAGTACAGCGAGTACAAAGTATGGGAGCACCGATTTTCTGTAGTTAATATAGAAATTAATGTATTGGATAAAAGTTTTTCAGGAAGTTCTTCTCTACATGTCGCATACAAAAAACTGTTTTCATAGTAGTGCCATGCTTGTTTTTAAATCCGCATCTTTCCTATTTATAGTCGTTTAAAAATATTGGGTTGCATGCAATTTTTATTACAAAATACAAAAGTTTTAATTTAAATTAATCAAACGCACCATTTAATAATAGTAAACATTTAACTCATCATCATTGTAGCAGAATTTGTTTTAGTTATAACGTTGTTACTTCAATATCTTGTAAACTTCGCATAACATCACAGAACAGATTTTCATTTTTTTCATGTTAGCTTAAAATCGTTATTAATGCCAATACCAAACGCTTTAAATTTAAAAATTCGTCCCAAAATGTGGCCTCAGTGCATAAATATTCTTGGAAAACCATGTCTTAGACCTCCCTTAATCAAACCAAACAAACAAACAAGACAAATGGCCCATGCAACTATAGTGATTTCTCTTTATATTATGCGGATTTCATTTCCATGGTGAAATTGATTGATTTTAAATTTTCTCGAAACAAATACCCATACCCATACCATTTTAAACTATCCTAATAGAGAATAAATAAATAAACATTCTGATTGAAAAAAAAAATGATTGGTACCATAACTCAGAAACAGTTGAACAACAATAATTCTTTTATAGGTACATTGATATCTAAAACCAACATTAGTAGCGGAAAATGTTTCCATATTTTTCATGCATTTGTATAAGTAATAGGTATAATAATGGGTATCCAACAGAAATTAATGATCAGGTACAGCTGTTGGCACTGAATACTGCATAATTATTTTTTACCGACATTTTGTTCTTTTTTCCATAGTCTTTTTTTCATAATTGACAATATTATTACAGTTTCAAATATAATTCACACAGTTAATAAAACAAACAAATATGCCCTTAACAATTGTTATAGTATTTTCGGTAGTTGCTTCCTTATTTTATAAAAATATAATACTGCACAAATTCTCATTTAGTATAATAAAAGCACTAAAAGTTGCGATGTCAACGAAAAATTATGTAATGGCACTCATTGAAAGGTGTAAATAAATCTTTTTTCATAGAAGGCATTAATGCTGTTTTTCCTCTTCCTGGCCTAGGCCAACACTGAATAGCGGACAACTATGATTTAACAAACAATTATTTTTTATAATTAACACATTTGTCACGTGCTTACATTCTGTTAGAAATTTTGTTTTTCAGGGCTGTCAGCTTCCATAGAGATCACCTTTTATGCCAAAATAATTGTTACGTATATATTAAATAAATATCAATTATCTTCTTATAATTGTTAGTACAATCTGAGACTACTGACAGTTCATGGGATTGTACAGTGGTAGGGGCTCGGCTGTTGCCTATTGTCAAGATGGTTCAGATGAGGGGGAGGGGGTGCACGAATTGCAAGAGTTAAGAATACAGACGGCACTTGATAAACATTCAAAAAATCACCAATAACGAAGATATGAAGTCATAAATATCTAAAAGTTATGCAAGATTTTTACTTTTTCCGTGAAAACATTACTTACCTAGGTAGCCGTGCTTTCCTCTTAGATTACACAACGAAATCAGTCATTAACTGTTTTATTTGGCAATAAGGCAATCGGTCGTTTATTAAACTTTTCGATACTATTAGGAAACGTTTTTTTTTTCCGCTGATAGTTTAAGCTTTATCTAGAGAGAATATGTGGAAAAGGGCTTATTTAAAAGATTGCTTATTTTATTCATCATGCGACTCTGTTTGATGCGCGATGGCTGCTTGCCTGATTCATAATGAAAGCGGAGTCAGTTAACTGCTGGCTCCAACTCCATGTTCAAAATGGGCCTCCCTCCTCCACCCGCCTTCATACCTCGGCAGACCATATTCTGTCAGAAAACTGTGCCAACGTCGAATTGGTTCATTTTTCTTATAATACGCTGTATAGTCATGAAATAAAAATTACATATGCTTTGTTTAAACTTTAAAATAATAAATGAGAAAAATATAAAATGAGCAAAATTAAATTTTTTTCAATTCTAGAGGCTGTTTATTATCGAAGCGTACTGGTCTCATATAGAGAGCCGCCACTGTATTAGGCAATGATCAATTTTGAAAATATCTAATTATAGCATTTACACGGAAACTTGGTACAGGTAGGATTAACGATAAAGGATTAACTTATGATACAAGGATTAATATTCCTTTTGCCTACAGTGTTTTACCTTAATATGTATAAGGATTGTTTTCAGCTGTTTATAAATAAAATATTTTTACATTGTGTAATCCCTTTTCAGGCAAACTGTACGAAGTTCCTCTGTAAATACTGCACATATCTATGCGAATTTTTTTTATTCGAATTATGTTTTGTGCTTGCTGAGCCGATTGATGCACTACAATAAACTTTATTTTCTAGATGGTTTTTCTTAAACCCATTGCTTATATATACTAATGCTTCAAGAAAATAGTAATTTATTAATTCATTTTCCAACAGCTACTACCACTTTCTATTCCCAAACGCTTCAACCTCATTGCTTTAGCTACTTACTGTCATTTTGTACATCATAAGCGGGATATATCAATCTATAATGTTGGAATTGAGAAATTAAAAAGCTGTTTCAATCTAACAAAATGGGTAACATTTTCAGGATTATGAGGGCGAGCCATTGCATCAGCTTTCAATTTAAGATTTGTAAAGAAATAAAGCATGTTAATTTTTAATATATTTTTAACAAATCTGCACGAATCTTTTATCTGTGAGAAATGAGGAAACTGTGGTTCTTAATTAGAAGTTAAACTTATCAGAACTGCAGTGCATTATAGAATTTAACATAGATAAGCTTGTTTACTAAGTCCACATGTATCGGATTCAAATCACTTAAATATGGAAAACTCAAGGTTATAGTTATAATAAAAATAATGGACAGAAACCAAGGGAAAAATTAAGAAACTGACAAAATTCACAGAAAATGAAAACAGTTTATGATTATACAGGGTGTCTCAGAAACAATGGGCCAGCATTTAGTCATAGATTGTTTAGGTTAAAATAAACCGATTAAACCTAATATACCTTAGGCCGAAAGTCCTTCCTTAAGAAGTTATAGGGCCTTAAAGTTCAATTTTTTATTTTTTCTTTTTATTGTAATTTCCACAAATCTAAAGACATTTCTTTCCAATTTTGGTACACCTACTTATCATTTTGTGGTACAGTCACAGAATTATTTTCATTAACCAGACTTGACCGCAAGAGGCACTTAACCTACCACTGACATCTTATTTTAGCTCTAACTTTGTTATTAGTAGAAATTTTTAAAATATTATGTTATTTTCTGAAAGAGAATTAAAAAATACAAAAATAAGGTACTCTTAGTTCATACGCGTAGTGGCAACCGTTTGCCTTAAAATGCTTGTCCCAAGTTTTGGGTTGCCGTTAGGACGTGCAATTATCAGGTAGCCATGATCACAAAAACAATGGATAGTGCTTGTTACTGCAGAAAAAAAACAATGCTAAGTCAATTAAATACTTTGCTGTAATAGAAATTTATTGTTTGAGCGTAAACGCAAACCGTATCTCTCATTTCAGCATTGGAGAATTCGTTATGCCGCGGCATTTTCGTAAACACAAAACAAAAATTTAAAATAAAATTTCTATGACACCAAAGTATTTAATTGACTTAGCATTGTTTTTTTTTTCTGCAGTAACAAGCACCATCCATTGTTTTTGGGATCATGGCTACCTGATAATTGCACGTCCTAACGGCAACTCAAAACTTGTAGAAGCATTTTAAGGCAAACGGTTGCCTTTGCGCGTTTGAACTAAGAGTACCTTATTTATGTACTTTTTAATTCTCTTTCAGAAAATAAAAGAAAACTGCGAAATTTTCTACTAATAACAAAGTTAGAGCTAATATAAAATTTGAGTGGTAGGTTAAGTGCCTCTTAAAGTTAAGTCTGGTGTATGAAAATACGGCTGCCAATTTACTACATAATGGTAAGTATGTGTACCAAATTTGAAAGAAATATCTTTAGATTTGTGGAAATTACAATAAAAAGAAAAAATAAAAAATTGAACTTTCAGGCCCTATAACTTCTTAAGGAAGGACTTTCTAAGGTATATTAGGTTTAATCGGTTTATTTTAACCTAAAGAATCTATGACTAAACGCTGGCCCATTGTTTCTGAGACACCCTGTATAAATCCTTGCTATTTATTTTTTGTTGTTTTTCACTATACATACTACGGTTGCACTAATAGATACTTTTCTTATAAAATACTAATGTAATTTATATTAGTAAAACTGTTAATTTCTACAGTAAGAGATCAACTTGACATAAAGTAACTATCATCCAGCTCTATATTATATAAAATTTAGTAATCTCAGTTGCTGTCGTGTTGGGTTTCGTCAACCACTTTTAACGGAGGGCAATTGCTGACCCAACTGGTTTAAAATGTTCATCATATTGATAATACAAACAATTTATTTATTAATTTAAAGTGTCAAGAATAGAGAGAGATTTTCGGATGACACCAGTTCAAGCGGTAGGTACCTGTTGAATAAGTGTCAACATTTGCATCTAAGGTCTAAGGTGTCTCTTGCTAAAGTATGTTAATTTTGTGAATCCTCATTCACTTTTCGCAAATTGCTGAGAAGGTATGGGTTCTATGTTGCTAGTTGCACTCAGAATGAAAAGTTCCACACTACGAGATAAATATATAAGGTATTCTACTCAAAGAAATTATTATTTGCAGAGAAACTAAAAGCGACAGGTCTCGTAAATCTTCCGTAACACTACAGCATTTATTGCACAGTCGTTTCTTATCTATGAATTTTCATAGATAAAAAACGAATGATGTTATATGCGGTTGCTAAGACATGGTGATTACCGTGATGTTCAAGAAGGGGGTATCAAGTGGAATTTTCAATTGTGCAGAGTGAAACGAGTAAAGGCATGTTGTAGCATATTGGCACGTATACATAATCACACTTTGACAATGATTATTAGAAAACACGATTATAAAATTAAATAAATTATTGTAACAGGTACTGGAAATCCCCGCCACCTTCTACAAAAAAGGGGGATTATGTTTAATTACTGTTTTTAAGACATTTTTTAAATGACACCTACTCAAGAATAAAACTGCATATTATTATATAAGGTGAGCCAGGGAGAACGTAATGATTTTCGTATGCTTATTTCTCAGCCACCAGTTTGACTAGCGTAGTCAGTAGTGATTGATGGGAGAAGCAATACCTCAACCGATGCGATGAGTAGCAATGAAGCAACTGTATGCTAAAATTCTAGGAGGGTTTCATCAACGTCCTCTTCGCAGTGTAAAAGTGACTGTCTGGTGCGGTCTAGTGCAGTTTGGAGTAATTGGCCCGGTTACAAATGGACATGGATACTGTGTAAATCCAACAAGATGGGACGCCTTCCTTTACAACAAGAGTGTCAATAGCTGATTTATGTCAACTGTTTCTTAGCCGTCTTATTTCACGGAATGGCGATATCTTTTGGCAGGTTCTCCGAATTTGAGCGCTTGTGGTTATTGGATATGGGGTCACCTTAAAAGTATAGTCTTTGCATAAGAGTACAGAAAACTGACAAACCGGAAAAACGTATCTGGGACGAAATTTCTACAGTTCCAGAAAGCATGGTACGCGCATGAGCACGTAATGGGAAATCTGGAAAGTAGATTGGAAATGTGTATGCGGAGCGAAGGAAAGCATCGACATGATATTACTTTCCACACATAATAATGGCATTGATATATCTGTGTAATAGTTGTAGTTTCAAATAAATGCATTTTGTTACTTACAATGCAATTACGTTTACCAAATCGTCAGGTCTTATGGGGCAGATTTAGGACTTCTTTGAATTAGGAATAGTCGGCAAAGCCGGTTGGAATTTCAGCATGATATTCTCCAAAACAGTTTTGTACTGAATTTTTAAAATTTCGTCAATGTTGTTTTACTTGCCAGAGCAATCTATTATAATTACTTCCGTGTTCCAATGTGTAGAAACACCATTTTCTGGAAATAGAAGATAGCAAAAAGAATCCCGTCTTACTCTTACGGGGCGGGGCATTCGTGTAGTTGCAGAGGAACACCACAAATAATACTGCAACTACACGAAATAGTAGACACCAATATAATTATTCAGGTTGTGCTACGTAAGCACTGCTACACTCATGAAAGTAAGGCGTACTAGTCATATGAAGCAGTGAGAGAATACCGTGGAGTCCCCTGCGTTTTTAAGGACGCAAGGTGTACGGAGAAACTGCAGCACACATAGCGAAATGTGTTATAGTTTCTTACTAGGCAGATGCATTTTTTGGCATATAAATATTATTTCACATCTTTTAAAAAGAAGAAATAAACAGGTGTGTAAATAAATCTAAATTTTAATAAAATATGATTTTAATAAAGATGTTTTAAAAACAAGTACTGGTCCAAGAAATTAACGCACCCCAACTAACAATCGCAATATAGTTTAAAGTATTGCATGTAATGAAGTACGTTTAATCATAGACAATGTTTAAAATTAAGTAAACTATATTTTATCCAAATTAACAACGATCAATGCAAATTTAACAACAATCAACGCAAAAATTTAAAAAATCAAAATTCGAAAACTGAAAAATTGTAAGTTTACAGGTTCAGTAGGCTGTGTTTCCGCCTCGACTTGTTATGACAGTTTGACAACGACGGTCCATACTTGAAATTAACACACTTAACTGCTCTTGTTCAAGATTATCCCACATTTCCGTTAATGAATTCCCTAGGACCCTAGGTCGTTAAGAGTTGCAGGGGGTGGTTGAAGGGATCGTACTTGTCTTCCGACAATGTCCCAGAGGTGCTCAATCGGATTCAAGTCGGGACTTCTGGCTGGTCATTGCATAACAGGAATACCAACGTCGTCTAGGTATTCTTGTACAATTCTGGCTGTGTGGGGCCGACAGTTGTCGTGCATTAATTGGAAGTTGTCTCCGATGTATGGGGCATATGGCACAACATACTATTCTAAGATATCTGTAATGTACCTCTGAGTGTTTAAAATGCTGTTGGGGAAGATGTGTAGGTCTGTGCGGGCCTTGAAAGATATGCCTCCCCATACCATTATTGAGCCACCACCAAATGCAGTCGTGGGGACAAAATTGTATTGAGCATATCGTTCATTTGGACGTCTAAAAACTTGAATGCGCCTGTAACAACTCTCCAAACAAAATCTGAGCTCGTTGTGAACAAAATGCGTCTCCAATCTTCATTTTCCCAATTCAAGTGGTTTCTAACAAAATCCAGTCTGTGTCTGCGGTGGTCTGCAGTCAAATGTGGGCCAGTAGCTGGTAATCTGACTCTCAGATTTCTTTCCAGAAGACGTTGGCGAACGGTTTCAATGCTAACCTGCAATTTATGTGCTGCTGAAAGTTGTATTTGGGGGGGCTCTTGTGGTAATTAAGCGCTCTCTTAGTGCACGCATTCGAAGAAAACGATCTTCTACAGCGGTAGTAGCACGTGGTCGCCCTTGCCCTGGTCGCCTGTCATGTTCGTTAGTTTCACTGAAACGCTGGATGACCCGAGAAGTCGTTGTGTGGTTCACCCCAAGCCTGTCAGCAATAGCGCGGAAAGAATACCCTTCTTCAGTCAAAGTAAGGGCTGTGACACACTCATCACGACTTAAGTTTCTTGAGATACGTTGCATTTTAAATGAGACTGATCGTTAGCAATTGTTTGATGACAGCTACACAATTTGATACGTTTTAAAGTAAAACGAAATTGCAAGTAAATTGTAAATGTGCATGTAAAGTTGATTAATTTTTTTTTAACAAAGTTAAAGATGTAGAGACGAACCAAGAGTACCATGTGTCTATCAGGTTTGTATCAGACATTCATTCTATGCATTTGGTTGAAATAGATAGCACACTACTATCTTTTCTTTTATCGCAACATCAATAATTGGTGCATTAATTTCTTGGAGCAGTGTATTATCCGATTTTCCACCAAGTACACCCCTTGTTAATACCCACTGTCTTCGTACTCAACTGATTGACAGTTAGCTATCAAATGACAGAACCATGTTGAGTACAAAGTTACGACATGCGTTTACGTTAACAAAATTCACCCATAGCCTATTTGACCGCTTTTTTTTTCAAAGCCAAAATATGAATATAATAAATGAAATTTGTGAAAAACATATCAGTAAATATAAATACAGCTCAACCGCGTTATAACGTGCTGCTCGGAGTACAAGAATCACATCATTTTTCTATGTACAGTCAACTTATACCTGTCATACGTAATCATGTTTGAATTTGCAAGTAATGCTCTGTATCTTTAGATATTTAAGACGCCATTTTTTATATTTATTGCTAGGAAACACATTTCTGCTTACGAATATTGGTAGCCACGCATCGTGTTATAAGCGGATTTGAGTGGTAATAGATCTCGTGATATCGGGATTCAGCTGCATTTATCAATAACCGAAAAAAATTTACTTTGGCTAAATAATATTAAATAAACCGGAATTTGACGTTTCATTATCATATTGAAAGATAGCAATAATTTTAGCTACAATTCGTATTTTGTTCGCTTCATCCTTTCTTATGTACATGCACTGCGTATACATTTGCTTTTCGGCCGTAGTAGTAGATCAGAACCATCTATTACCTCATCTCGATATACATACTAAAAGAGCACTATGTAGTACACATTACCAATGAGCGTGATAGAAGTATTTTCGTAGTTATTCAGAATTATTTTTATTATAAAACTGAAACTGGTGTTTCCCGATTTTCTTAATTTATAAATTTATTTGATTTAATTTTTTACCAATTGCAGGCGGGAAAAACTTACCACTCTTGTCCTGCCTTAACTACGTCCATTAATTGTAGACACTACCAGCTAATTTAAAAATAAAAAAAATCATAATGGCCCCACTTCCGAAGGTTATCTTTGGAACAAAACATTTCAGGACAGGTGCTAAACAGAACATCTTGTATATCCGTGAATAAATTTGTTGAATTGGCAACGTAGTAAAAAGTTAGGTAAAATGAGACACTTCAAATAACTAACATATACTCTGCTCTTCCGAATAGTTTTTAAGGTCATTGCTGATTTTATTTCATTTTGAAGTGGTTAGCAGACAATTTAAAATATTTTATCGAAAAACTATTTTCTTACAAACTATTGTATTGGCAACATAACAAAATGTTAGGTCAAATGAGACACTTTAAATAACTAACATAGACTCTGTTCTTCCGAATGGTTTTTAAGGTCATTGCTGATTTCGT